>JASSUY010006804.1:1898-17737 GCA_032466535.1 Forpus xanthops | reverse complement strand
GGCTTGATAGCATATATTATGTGTACATGGGATAAAACCTCATGCAATCCTTGTTGAAAAAAAAATAAATTAAATAAACAATAAGCTTACCAAAGTCAGCTGAGAAGATTTATAATTAACTGCTTTTAACCCATACCACAAGTGAAGCCACTTTTATCTACTTTGTTATACCCCTTCCCATCTACCTTCCTTGGGGAATGATAAAAATATTTCAAAACTTAAAACAGACAGTTTAAAAATCCACTGTTACTTATTTAATATAGCTTTACTTTTAGCCTTCTTAATATCTGTTCTCTAATGTATCTTGTTGCCCTTAAGAAAATTAATAGCAAAAGAAACTCCCAAGCATGACTAGCCATAAATCTGTTCATTTACTTCTCTTTCAGCATGTTAAGTTTATTCTTTTTTAATTTTACACTGTGTTATTGGGGAACATTGAGAATGGACAAACCAAATGGCTATTTTATGACCAGGAACGATAAGGCTTTCTTTAGATAAAAAAGCTTAAAAAAGTATATGGTACAGACAGAGTATCATGAAGAAATGTCAAATTTCAGAGGATGATAATTACATTGATTTTAAATTATTCCAAATTCTAAGACGGCAACCAGACTAATGGCTGAAATTAAATAGTAGAGACTGAATACAAGGACAAGCAATATTTCTTCCCTCAAGAGCCTGAGACAAGAAAAACATTTTTTTCCGTAATTTGCTCCAACCTTAAGTTTCTAAGAGGTGCAGATATTGTCTTAACAAAAGCAGCAAGAGTAGTTTATTTCCAAAATTCAAACCACATGCCTTTTACATGAGACTACCATAAATATCAATATTTTATTTGTAAACAATTTATTGGATGAATAACTCGTACATCACACAGGGTGATGACAGTAAATGAAAAATTACCCCTCTGTGTTTTGAGGAAGATGTTCTATAAATGCAAATTCAAGCTAAAGGATAAGCATAAGATGGGATGTGTACAATATTGATTACTTCATAGAATCATAGAATAGTTAGGCATGGAAAGGACCTTAAGATCATCTAGTTCCAACTCCCCTGCAATGGGCAGGGACACCTCACCCTAAACCATGCCACCCAAGGCTTGGTCCAATCTGGCCTTGAGCACTATTAGTGATAGAGCATTCACAGCTTCCATGGGCAACCAGTTCCAATGTCTCACCACCCTTACACTGAAGAATTTCTTCCTAACATCCAATCTAAACTTCCCCTGTTTAAGTTTGAACCCATTACCCCTTGTCTTCTCACTACAGTCCCTCATGAAGAGTCCCTCCCCACCATCCCTATAGGCCCCCTTCAGATAATGGAAGGTTGCTATGAGGTCTCCACACAGCCTTCTCTTCTCCAGCCTCAACAGCCCCAACTTTCTCATCCTGTCTTCATACGGGAGATGCTCCAGTCTCCTGATCATCCTCGTGGCCCTCCTTTGGACTTGTTCCAACAGTTCCATGTTCTTTTTATGTTGAGGTCACCAGAATTGCATACACTATTCCAAGTCAGGTCTCACAAGAGCAGAGCAGAGGAGCAAGATCACCTCCCTCATTCTGCTAGTCACGCCCCTTTTGATGCAGCCCAGGATATGGTTGGTTTTCTTGGCTGCAAGAGTACACTGTCACCTCATGTTCATTTTCTTATCAACCAACACCCCCAAGTCCTTCTCCACAGGACTGCTCTCAATCACTTCTCTGCCCAACCCGTAGCTGTGTCTGGGATTGCTCCAAACCAGATGGAGGACCTTGCACTTGGCATGGTTAATCTTCATCAGGTTGGCATCAGCCCGCCTCACAAGCATGTCAAGGTCCCTCTGGATGACATTTCTTTCCCTCCAACATATCAACTGAACCACACAGCTTGGTGTCATCAGCAAACTTGCTGAGGGCACACTCAATCCCACTGTCAATGTCACTGACAAAGATGTTGAACAAGACCGGTCCCAACACCCATCACTGAGGGACACCACTCATTACCAGTCTCCAGCTGGACATTGAGCCACTGAGCATTACTCTTTGCGTGCGACCATCCAGACAGTTCTTTATCCACCAAGTAGTCCACCTATCAGATTGATGTCTCTCCAACTTAGAGACAAGGATGTCATGTGAGGCAGTGTCGAACGCTTTGCAGAAGTCCACGTAGATGACATCAACTGCTCTACCCCGTCCATCAGTTCCGTAGCCCCATCATAGATGACCACCAAATTGGTCCAGACAGGATTCCCCCTTAGTGAAGTCATGCTGGCTGTCACCAAGCACCTTGTGGTTTTTCATGTGCCTCAGCATGTCTTCCAGGAGAATCTGCTCCAAGATTTTGCCAGGCACAGAGGTGAAGCTGACTACTCTGTAGTTCCTGGGCTCATCCATTTTCCCCTTCTTGAAAATGCGGTGTTATTTTTCCTTTTTTTTCAGTAGTCGGGAACTTCAAATGACAGCCATGATTTTTCAAATATGACGGACAGTGGTTTAGAAGCTTCATTTGCCAGCTCTTTCAGGACCCACGAATGGATTTCATCAAGTACCAGAACTTGTGTACGTTCAGGTTCCTAAGATGGTCTCAAACCAGATCCTCTCCTACAGTGAGCCCAGGGCCTTCATTCTCACTGTCCCTGTGTCTGCCTTCCAAGACTTGGGTGGTGCGGTCAGAGCGTTTTCTGGTGAAGACTGAGGTAAAGAAGTCATTGAGAACCTCAGTCTTCTCCAAATCCAGGGTGGCCCGTTCTCCCGATCTTTTCTGGAGGGGGCCTACACTATCCCTAGTCTGCCTTTTATTTGCAGTGTACCTATAGAATTCCTTCCTGTCCTAGCCAAGTTTAATTCAAAGTAGGCCTCTTATTGAATTAGGATTTTAGTGTGCCTTATAAAAATAATCCAATCTTTCTAATACTTTCTGTGTTATTGTACAATTGCTTTTATGCTAAGTGTATATGTTAAGAGTTTAGCAGTGCAAATTACTTTTTGAGTCATTTATACATTTTGTAGATTTTTTTTTTATGTTTGATTTTTGACTATTTTAGTACTTATAATACATTTGTTTGAATTGGACTGTGCATATTTGAGAAGAAATTTACTGTTTCTACAGTAACGTAATAGGGTGTACTCTGACTAGGCTGTTTTAAAATAATAGACTTTTCAACTTTGGAAGAAGCAGAGTTTAGGAATGATACAGGACATAATACCCAAAAATTCACTGGAAGAATCTTTAGGGGAGATAAACCTGTAGTAGTAAAATCAATCTTCCCAGCAATTTTTTGATTATTAAATCACTGGATTTCTGGTTCAAAATATCACTATGTAGGTAAGAATTATTCATGGGTCAGAATTTGCTTTCAGTAATCTGAATAAAGGTGAATTTTCTTTCTCTTTAGTGAAGAGAAATCAATAAACTCTACTGAAAACATTTTCAAAGTTTTATAATTGAATGAACTGAGTAAGAATAGGCTAATATCAGAAGGATTTATTTACTTTCAAATAAAGTCAGCTTTCTGCACCCTGCCCTTAAAAAAGATAATCCAAGAATAAAAGTCACAGGTAAAATTAGCTTTGAGTGTGGGCCAAATATGACCTGCTGATATATGCATTAAAATCAACAATAGTTCTCCAAATGCTTCTTAAAAAACTTGTTATTAAATGTATTCAAGACTGAAATCTACCCTTGCATGGGTTTGATAGGCTACACACATGACCTCAGAATCATATCCTTTATGCCGAGGAAATTTTAGGTTTCTTGAGTATTTAAAAGCAAGATAGGTTAAAAACATAAACAACATTCTCTTTTGTGGGAAAGCATGTAAGCTACAGTAATGGAGCAAGTTTTGCAGTTATATCAGCCCCTCATGGCCTGTATTCCTGAAGTCAGGAAAAAAAATATTTTCAATGGAAAGTCCATTCCCCCCACATTTGGATTGTGATCCTTTTCTGACAAATGTCTCCCAGCTGTAATACTGCATTGTTTTTTCTTTTCTAGAGTATGGTTTCATAGCTGTTAGAGATAAAGACACCCCATAGTCTATGCTACCAATTATACGAATAAAACCACATTTTAATAACATTGCAACAGCTACATTGAATTGATGACATTCTTTAAAGATCCATGTCTGGTATATTAATAAGATGTCTGAACGAGGGTAATCATAAGATAATGTAAATTCAGCTTTTCAAAGTCAGAATTTGCATTCCTCACAAATTTTCCAGGGCCGCAGTCCTTCAGGACAAACCTGCTGAAGCATCAAATTCCCATGGGCTGCAGTTTCTCTCAGGGTACATTCACGTACCCTGGCATGGTGTCCTCCATGGGCAGCAGGGAAAAATCTGGTTCACCAGTCTTGTCCAGGGACTGCAGAAGAATACCTGGAGCACCTCCTGCTCCTCCTTATTCTCTGGCCTTGGTGTCAGGGCTATTTCTCACACTGCTGTTTTGTTTCTGTTGTGGTGATGTGTTTTTTTCTGTTTGTTTGGGTTTTGTTGTTGATTATTGTTTGTTTTTTGTCGTGTTCCTTCACTGCTCCCCAGTCCTCTCTCTTTACCCTCTTTTATTTTTGGCCTCTCCCAGATATGTGTCCCAAGAGCAGTGGCTGAGGGACTCTACTTTGCCCTGCACTGGTTCTTTTGAACCAGCTGGAACTGCACAGAACAAGATTTTGAGTTTAACACAACTAAGGAGGAGAAAAAAGATATGGTTTTCACTCAATTTATGTTAGAAAAGCTCAAATTATGAAGGCTGTAATGTGTAGCCAGTATTAGATGGAATAAACAGGTTAAATTGATCAACTGATTTGATTAGTTATATTGATAATAGCTTAAAATTAGTATGATATTGAAGTACTGTGTATCAATGTTCTACTAAGGGGGTGATGCTTCAGCAGGAAATGTACTTTAGTATAGGCAAAATAGGTCCACAAGATTATAGAAGTCAAATATCTCATTTAAGCACGTTAGCCTTGATTAAATACATCTAAGTCAGTAAGTGTATGACCCCAGATAAGTCTGCTGATACTATATGATATTTTTATCAAGGATTCTTGCGCTTAGTCTTGAACTAATGTCAAATGCAAGCTGAAAAACAGAAGAACTTTCCAACTCTCTGAGTTTGACCTTTTCCCCATGAATTTCAGTAAGGTGCTTTTATGTGTAAAACCTGTACTTTATCTGTCAGAAATGTTTAATTCAGCAGCTACTTATGTTCTGTATGGGCAACAAAAAAGGAAGTTTATCAGACAGTTGTTGCACAATATTTCAAAGGTATATAATTTATATTAGAAGGAAGTTATTCACTTGAAAATAGCTCCTTTTTTTATTATTTTTTAACTGTACTTTAACTTTTGCAGTATTTCAAGTTGTGTTTATGAATTTCAATGATGTGAAAGACTTCCAATTTGAGTCAACTGCTCTGCCCAAAAGGAAAATTGTTCCATTGCATTCCCATACAGGGAAGGGAGAGAAACTGAACTTTAATACTAGAACCTTCTTTTTTTGCAGGACATTCACCTTTTTTATGAGGAAGATTCTAAGGCAGTAATAAAGATAGTTGCCGCTACTAATACCAAAACAATAAAATTCAAGAATTAGGAATGGATATTTAGCATATGCTCAGTCACCTGTAGCTTGATATAAATGTTGTTGTTCTTGTGGTTTACCTAAAGAACTGTTTAAACAGTTATGGTTTTACAAGGTACTGACCTTTCTTCATCAGATAAGTTCCACACCACTAAGGGTACAAAAAACATGTTTTATTTTCGAGAAAATACCTGTGTTAAAAGCAAGTTGTCAGTCCTTTGAAGAATCCAAAGCAATTAACTAAGGGAAAGGAATTTAATCTGTCTTTAAAATTACAAAACCAATACACCATAACCTTATTGTGAATTAGCACATAAAAATCTTATCAGGAAGGTGTGATGTTAATACATTATAGTCAATAGATTGCCTCTAAAAGACTCCAACAGAGTTGAGATAATATGCAATAAAAGACATGGGGGTCTACAGGTTCATGCGTCTCTGTCAGTGTTTGTTTGCCAGATCCTTGGGCTGTGATATAAAGTTTAAAATGATTCTGTGGCTAGGGGCTTCAGAAGACTAAGCCATAAAACCCAGTATTGCACACTGGTTTGCATAATGTTAGAGTTGAGCCTGATTTCCTCTCTCCCTTCAGCTTAGATACCTTAGTTAGAAATCCAGAAGGACCTCTATTTCTTATGAAAAGCTAGTGATCCTTTCTTCATAGTAGATAATTAAAACATCCCTTTTGGTGAACTCACATGAGCCAAGTTTCTTATCAATGAAAGATTATAGGAGGAGGCTAACTATGGAATAACCGCCTACCTTGTGCAGAAATGTCACATGGCCGTAGCACCTGTATGGGAAATGAAGCTCAGAGCTAGTTCCTGGTTCACCTGGATTCACAAATTCACCTGAATTCACAAATTCCTGCTTTCTACCCCAGAGAGCTAGAGGACAAAGTAGTCCTTTTGTGTGAAGCTCTGAAACTGTACCCAGGAGGCATCTGGTCTCTGCTTTTAGAACTTCGTAAATATTTCCTCTTCTATAGGAGTATTTTTAAATTGAACCCAGAGAACAGCTGTACAACTTCAGCCAGAGAGGCCTTCTTTTCTCCCTTGCATTTGAGACTACATTTTGCTAAAATTGGCCACATTTTGTAAAAAGAAGCAAATGCAAATACACAGGTGCAGGGACCTGACCATTTTGAGAGGCTCTATAAATCACCCCATGGTATTTCTGCTGCAGATGTGGCAGGGTGGTTCAGCCCTCCACAGGAAACTTGGAAACTGCTAGCAAGGATCAGCAAATGCGGCAAGGACTTCTTTGGATCACAGTTTCAGAGCTGGGTGCATCTCTTCTGTGTGTTCTGCAACTCATTCTTTGGAGCCAGCCATATGATTTGCAGGTCATAACTCCTTAATATGATAATGCAGTGATGCTGATGTAAAAGAGGAATCGTTTGACATTCTTATTTTGTGTTTCAACTTGTGTTTTTAAAGGTTTTGGATATAAACAAAACAATTTGATTAAAATGTTGTGGCAGTCAGTGTATCAAAGAGGTAAAATACTGATAAAAAATTCTAAAGTCTACATTGAAACAAAGAAGCATATCCTGTAGGGGTTTTGAGGTCTATTTGTCATTAATTTGTTGGCAAAACTCTGTAAATATTCCATTATAAAAAAAAACCAGCTATCTGTGAAATCCTATACGTTTGCCAACTTGTGATGTTTTTAGAAACTGTCAGCACTTTTCAATATACATAAGGCAACTTACAGTGAAGGATGAAAGAATTAAAAAAATCAGTAGCTCAACTGTTTTTGGTATTGAAATACAGGTGAAGCAAATAATTTATTGAAGCCAAGAGCATAAGTTAATTGAATCACACAAAGACAGTGTCATACTATTCTGGAAATTTCATAGAATATAGTATAATGCTACAGTCTGTTTTTAAAGAAATAATCGTATTATATGCATTTCCTTTTGCTGTACATGGAAAATGTCAAATTACTGACAAATTGTAAGGACAAGATAATAAAACTTCACTTAACGTTTTTGTTCACTATGAAGCTGTAGTGCTTAGATTTCCTTATATACTTTGATGATGTTTGTTTATAATATACAGTGTTCATGAACACAACCATCACATGCAGAGCAGTTTGACTATTTGATAATATCAAGTCCTCCTCCAACCTGCCTTCTCTTAAAAAGAATTGAAAATCTGTATTGATTTCCAGACCTAAACTTTATCTTCTCTTCTTACAGCAGTAGAGCTATTTCTGTTAAGACTCCTAAACCATATCATTGATAACTTTCATCAAAAAATTAGAAATAATAATAACAACAAAAAAAGCCTTCTTAAAATGACAGAGCTACATTTTTAAAAGAAATGGCTCAATAAGTTATATCTTGAAAAACAACCCAGGTCTTTGGCTGCAATCTTTTCATCCCTGCTATTCATCCAGCTTCCCATTACTTTGGTCCTCTGCCTAACACTACTAACAGGGGATTGGGCACCTCAGACTTGACTTTTATCCTTCTCAGCCCACTTGTCTTCCTTGGCACACAAACTGATGACAGTATTTCAGTAAGGTTGAGGAAAGAAAGAGGGATGAGCTGAAGGTTAATAATATGTAGATATTACATTATGTGAAGAAAGGTTAAGACAATAGAGTTACAGTAGGCTCCAAAGTATATCATAACACTTTAAGCTACATATTTTTCCTCCAGGACAAAACAATTACTTCAGCTTTCCAGAGTTCACTATTCCATCATGGATATTTCTAAAAAATGTATACAGAGTAGTCACAGTTTTGTGAGTTATCTGTGTTGTCAACATTATCCATCATGAACTTTCTTCACAACTCTTCTGATTGAATCAGATTTAATGTATCTATATCAAACAAAGGCATACATGAGTCTCTATTTCTATATATAAATAAGTATAGAAAGAAGTACATATTTCATACATGGGATTATCACAGTCTTGCATTTGTATCTGAAAGGAGTATTCCAGGTATACAATTTCAGTTTTCAGCAACACAATGGCCAGCTGAACATGTCAGTTTCTTGAGCCTGAAACTGAAAAAGCTCTTTCAAACTGTACCTGTAAATGTAGTTCCCACGTTTTTCTTTCTCACTCATCCTGTATCAAGTTCCCACTTTTCACTTTTCCCCTTTTTTTTAGTTTTTTTTTTGGTGTGGTTTTTTTTTTTTTTTTTTTTTTTTTTAATTCTATCTTATTCTTCCTTGAAACTCAAAATCCTCCAGCAGGGCATACTGATTTTTTTTTTTTTTTTTTTCCAGCAAACCAAGTGTACTTATAAACTATAAAAGCAGCTTTGTCAAAACCAAAACATACTTTTTAGTGTTAGCCAAAAATGGTTAATAGAGAAAGTCAAAATTTATCTTTTTTGCTTTATTATTAGTTTGAATTTAATAATTAAAAATCATATCAACATTTTTAGTTTAATGCTTTTTAATTTTTTTTTCCATAATGCATGTTTAAACAGGACAAAAAATCCACCAGAAATCTATAAAAATTTCTTGGCCAATTTGGAACAAAGATTTTGAAATATTGGAAATTCCTGCCTAAAGGAAAATTCTGGTTCGGATGAGTGCTGTTCTTATTTCATTTTACCATCATTCTGTCTTTTTCTCTCCTAAGACATATTTTTTGCTTAGACACACATATTGTCTATTCCAAATATCATTTTGCTGAAGTGCCCAGTATGGCTCACCTTATTTATCCATAGCACGTGATTCTACAAAAAAAGTCACCTACCAGTGTTAAGTCCTGTAGGTGGATGGAGAAGAGAGGTTGTGAACTTTAGCTTTCTTTGAAACAAAGGTACACATCAAGGGGTGTCATATGAGTTTTATTGTTTTGTGAGCTCTGTTCTATCTTGGTTTATGATCACAAATATGTCCTTTACATATGTATAATTCAGGTGTACCCATCTTTTTGGTGAGTAAATTTCCAGTTGTACAGGTGAATATGCAAGCTGTAATGTTCCAATGCCTCTGTTTTCCTGTACACAACACACAGTGCCAATGTTCCCACTCTTGCTTGGTTATTGGGGTCACACAACAAAGGTATGGTGTTACACGATGTTATATCATAGCATAGCATCAAAAGCTTGCACGGTCCTTAGAAAAGATGATGGCATGGAGTGGAGTACCAGAAACTTTCTGTTCTCAGGAAGATAGAGTGGAATATATCAAAAAATCAAGCACCTCTGATGTTACAGATGGAAGACATCAGTAGGAATCAAGTTGTCTTAGTTCTGTGCTTCTCTAGAAGCAATTTTCCATGACTCTAAGTCTAAATGTCCTTGTTTTTAAAATAATAGTAATGATTGTATCACATCATCATATCTCCAATATACATATGTCACTTTAGAAATGACATGATTTCTAGACCATGTTTCTAAGCCTGACGCATTCGGCAGTTTAGCGCCAAAAGCTCTTTTTGAGTTTTAGCATGAACTGAGACACCTTCAAATCTCATGTTTCTTTCACTCTGAGTGATTTTTTTCATTATATAAAAAACAAAACTACTCTCCTCTAAAACCCAAACAAACAGAAGTCCAACAAAAAAAACCCAAACCTGATTTAAGACAGAAGAGTCTTCCAAATTAAGGTTTTTGTTTGTTTGTTTCACAAAGTAATCTGTAAGTTTTGACTGTTTATTTCTGACTAAAACACTTTCAAATTGCCTTGAAACCCATCTATAACTTCCTAATCCTCATTATTCCATGTCAGGAAATAGTCAAACTGGAAGTGAATCATGGAAAATAGGCATTGTAGCGCCTTAGACGTTTTGTACCAGATAGAGAATTATCCATATTGACCAGAGGGGGCTCTGTAGGACGCAGATAAAGATGAGTACCAAAATTATCTTGAGCTCAATCAGAAATTAAAAAAAAAAAAAAAGCTGGGCAGGGACACATACATATATGCTTTAAACAGGTTTCTGCAGGAAGTTTGTCTAAAAGTTGAATGAAGGCACAGCCTGTGCTGTGTCAGAGTCAGATCTTGGCTTCCCATTCCTGAGGGAGCACTTGCTCACTGATGTGAATGAAGAACAGTGGCCAGACACTTAAATTATTGTTATTTTTGAATGGCAGGGATCAGATTTCTTAGTTATCATTAAGCAATGATGGGTTCTAGCTCATCAGCACAGGCCTTTGCTGGGTATGAGGGCAGTGGTAAGGAGAAGATGAGCTGTGGTGGGAATCAGTCCTTGCACTTGCAGCTGTAAAGAACACAAAACAAAACTCAAGAAGCACATTAACTTTTTTTTTTCCTTTATTTATGACTTCTAAGTAGGCTGGAGTCAGTTTAAACATTTAAACTCATCAACATAGTTTTATCTGGAAAATTGAATAACTTTTTATACAACTGAAGGAACTTACTGTAGCTTCTAAGGAAAACCACCGTTAGTAGGCAGCACTTAGCCTATTAAAAACTGTTAATATTAGAGGGTTTTTTTTCCTTACTGAGCTTGAAAATTAACTTATATGTTTCCAGAAGGAAAATCTGTAATACTGTAAAGCCGACAGTAAGCTCTGGTAACAGATGTTGTATTTTTACTGAAGATATAACAAAGACATTTATACATTCTGATGAGGTGAGCATTTTGTTTCTCATGCTTATATGTACATATTCCAGTCCTGATTTTTGCCTTTGGAACGACACTATCATTTCTGCAATTATTTTTTTTTCCGTTAATGTGAAGAATGTTTGAAGTCTGGGCATCTCCTTTCAGAAGAAAAAGCTTCATATCTCTGTGGAAACCCTCTTCAAAGCTTCACAGTACAGTGAGAAGAAAAGCCCATTATAAAAGCTCACATTGTTTGAAGCAATTATCTTAATCTCTCTCCACTGAATGGATATATAATTTTGGAGATATCTACGTGAGTGAGCAAGGCCTTTCAGTCTGTTCAGGCACTTTGTTTTTTTAAAGATCTTTCACTACTGTCAGTATATTAAGCAATTATCTCTTATTTAAGCTGAGAAACGCGTGTATTGCATAGTCAGAATAATAAATTCACTTTATAATACTCAATTCAGTCATAAGAAAACAATGTAATGAAAATTAAGACTTATTTGCACCATTTTATATAACAACTAATCAGCACTGGATAACAATATAAAACCCAAAGCGGGGGCAGAGGGAAGGGAAAAATAATGAAATGACTTATTTTGTCTGTATATGCATGTATGTTTTATAGATATCTGTTCAAGTGATATATAGTGACTGTAACTAGACTACATTAAAATATTATTTAAAAAGTCTTCCTTGCTATCTTAAACATTTTTAGAACTCATTGTTAAAACATGTTATGGTCAGACATGAATCTGAACTATCAGTTCAGATAAATTACTTTTGAAATATTTGGTTTAGACCTACAAATTTTCAATGCAGTCAGTATAAATAACATCATTTGCAGCTAAAGTAATGATGATATTGTGGTTTCCTATAAACTGAAAATGTCAGTTCTCAGCTGCCACTAATGAACATTTTCAACTTAGACCAAATTAAACTTGAGAAAAATCCTATTTAAAAAATATTATTTACCGAGTCCCATAAAATAGTATAAATATTTGAGAATAAAAAACATTTCAGAAAAATTAATGTTCACTTCTGTCACAGCAGAGTTTCGGGTTTATTATGAATTGTTTAAATTGTTTATTCATGATCTCACTCTCAAAGAGCACCCGCAGCAGCATTCGTGTTGAGATGGATGATGGCTTTTACTAGATTTCCTGTTTTCAAATGAATTTTTGTGAAGTTCTCAAATTTCTGGAATCGTAGTTTTGCTTAGCTTTAAGAAATATTCCCAAAGACATTTATCTCTAGTGCAATAGTGTGCTTTAAATATTTTATCAGTGACATCGCTGAAGAAATTAAGACAGCAAAGGATGTGCAAGAAGAAAGTACTTAGCAGTCATAGATATTACTCTAATTGTTAGAATATCCTTAAGTTTCTCTACCTGTCATTAGTAAGATCCTTGGTTATTTGCTGATCCTTTAGTCTTTATCTACTCACTGCCCTTTGATTAGAGATATAGTGCTAGTGGGAAATGTTCATTGTTCATGCAGTGTGACAGGTCACAGGAGAGAGTTGAAGCAGGTATTTCAAGAACTGAGCCAGCATTCACAGCTTTTACTTTGAATAAACAGAAGTAACTATCCAGAAAGCTCAAAATGTCAGAGACAATTATTTTCTTAATTCTGCTTTTTTGCTTTGTTAGCTTTGCGGCCTTTTTTTTTTTTTTTTTTTTTTTTTTTTTTGGTTTTGTGTTTTGGGTTGGTTTTTTTTCAGCCGAAATCCAAGAATATTAAAGTGTATGTTTCTCTTCTCTTCCTACCGCAAATAAAGATTGTTCTAATCTATCTCTGAGTCATGACCTCTGTCTAAGGAAAAGCATTTCCTATTGTACTATAAGCCTGAGTGCCTCAAGTATTTTGAATACTACTTTTTTCTTGGAAACAATTCAGGCCCAAGCAGTACTGTGATGAATTAAAAAATGAGTAATTTTCCTCACTCAAAACCTATTCCGCATTTCCATTTTGGCTCCAAATGCTGGTATGCCAAATTAGAAATTCGCAAAGGAATTTAATTAGAAATTAAAAAGTTCTTTAAAGAAGAAAACATTACCAGATCTTAGACTTACTTTTGCTTCATGGCATTAAAATCCACCTGAGTGCTTTTAATCCATCACAGATTATGTCCGTGCTTGACTGTGTGTAACTTCTAGTTTTGTTATCAAGAGCAACACTTACCAAACACAGGAAGATAGAAATGGTGTCCTGCCATTATAAGCTGCAATATTGCACAGTTTTTTGCATAAAGTGAGCAAGATCCACTTAAATGTTGACAGATGGGGATTTTTTTCTTTTGCATGGGTACTGCTACTGTTTCCCCACTCCTTTAGTAGGATACTCAGCTCTTCACTGCACAGGGCTTAGGTGCCTTTCATATTTCTAAGTGCTGTCCTAGAGGACCTGCAGGTCTGCCATCTGCCTTCTGCTTGCAGCTCTCTAACCTCATCTTCTTGTAGAATATTCCAGTCCTCTTCTGTGCTGATTACATCTCTCAATTTTGCATCATCTGTAAGTTTCATTAGCATGATCCTGCTGCTTGCACCAGTGTCATTAACAGAAAAAGACTGCCTCTAACACTGAACCTCCAGGAACTCCACAGGCAAGCCTATCAAGCAAAATTATTGCCCTCTTAGCAAAGGTGCTTTCACTCACTAAACTCTTCTTTTAGTAGAAATTTGTCTACTCTGAACTTTTAAATAAAGTCAATTCTCTTATGCTAACTCATATAAATATTTGCCAATCCTGAGTATTCAAATTATTTGAGTATTCAAGTATTTGAAGAAGTCCTGAAAGATTTTGTGCCACCAGAAGACACTTCTCAAAACTGAGGACCTTACTTTGACAAAAAATTCAAGGGTCCTTCTGTTCTACATCATTTTAGCCAGTCAGACTACTTAGCCTGAATGGCTTTCTCATTATATATCCTTTGAGGAATACAATAATATTGACTTTGGGAGAACTGAAGTAATGAATACAAACACTTTGAAAACACATATGCATATTCATGCTTGTGAGTTGCACACAAATTAAGTAATTTTAAATTCATATAAAATTATATTAGTTGCAAGTTAATAATAGACACTACCTTCACCAACATTGATATGTAACCTGTGTTCCCTTGCTAACAAGAGAAGGGGAAAGTACTTTCTTATATTCCAAATACATATATATATTTCCTTATAGTACAAATATTAACTTATTTGTCAGTACGTATTGACAAAATACTTATAAGGATTATAAAAGATCTTCAAATTACAAGCTTTTCTCAAAATTGTATTAAATAGACATAGGATGGAAATCCATATTCTACTTGTACTATTGAGTACTAAAATACAGACGTTCTTTTTTCTCCAGAGGTAATTTCTAACCATAAGAGAGTCATTCAGAGAAATTGCATCCCTAGCTCCTTAAAGCTTAGCATCTTTCTACTGCTAGAAATTCTAATTACACTGGCAAATAAGAAGCCTTTCCAAATTGAATCCTTCTGAGAGTAACGTGCTGACATTTAATAATGCTTATTTCTTTGGAGTTTCTTCATATTGCAACAGTCTAACCTGCACAGGCAAAAAAATGCTGCTATACTTCTACTTTCAAGTTACCTGAAAAGAGAGCTATTTGGCCTGGTGGAAAATATTTGGGTACAGCAGAAGTGTTTATAGGATTTAGGTAAAAGTCTCTATATCTGGAATATAAGAGTTAATATACCACTTAAAAAAGACAAAAAACCACCAGCCCTTAGCCTCTCTATTTTCAAACCATTACCAATAGTGGCCTTATACCAGAGATAATCTCTCAAATCTAAAAATCTAACATGCTTAACTAGAACAGACAAGAACAGCAGGGAAAAGATCTCTAGAAACATCTTCTTTTATGTTGATTGCCATTTAAAACAACCAGATACACAAATGCTTAATAAGTGGTGATATCACAGGCAACTATCTTTTATTCTGCCTTTTAAATAAAGCAGTGGCTTTGGGGACCTATACTGTAATGCTGATTTTAGTGAATACTGCCTTTCTTCTGGAATAGCACAAGAAATTTCTAAGAGAAGACAATTATTCCTCTCAGGGAGCTTTAGAGATTATTGCACTGAACTTTAGCTATCATTACTGCTTTAGAAGTAGGCTGTATCCATACTTCAGGTGGCGTTGTGTCATACCCGTACCTTAGTTTAAATGTTCTAGTTCATGCACCAGAAACAGTCTAATAGCAGCTGCACAGAGCTCTTGCAGCTTCACGAATGTATATTAGTTTACCTTGCTGAGAAGACCTGATAATTCCCTCAAGCTGATCTCTGCATTATCATGGTGTCATGGTTTGAGGCCCCTCAAACAGCTCTGCTCACTCCCCCCTCCTTCTTTCCCAGTCCCGGGGAAATGGGAAGGAGAATCAAAAGAATGCAACCCCACAGGCTGAGATAAGAACAGTTTAGTAACTAAAGTATAACATAAATCACCACTGCTACCACCAATAATGATACAAGAGAAACACAAGGAAAGAGAATACAACAGATCTAGCCATGTCACGCAGTGCCCCCCCATCACCCAACACCAAGCTTGACTACGCAGTGCACCCCATCACCTCACACCAAATCCCAGCCATGCCGTGCAGAACCCCCTGCACCACCATCTTTCTCGGGTCTCTCTCTATCTCTACCTCCCGGACATGACGTGCTATGGTATGGAATACCTCTTTGGTCAGTTTGGGTCAGGTGTCCTGTCTCTGC
>JASSUY010006803.1:0-30229 GCA_032466535.1 Forpus xanthops | reverse complement strand
TAAAGTGGGGGGGAAAAGAAGGTTGGGAGGAGTGAGTGGGCAGGCAGATTGATTTACGCCTCAAACCACGACACCTACACATTTTTTTCTTGTTAAGCTTTATATGCTAGGAGTTTCTATGCAAATCATTTCATTCAAACATCTTGTATGACTGTTTAATCATAAAAGTTTAAAGGGTTTTAAGTATCCCTCTATGTCCATGACAGAACTATGCTAAAGAGAGTCACAAGCTTCCATTAAGAAAAAAAGCTGAAGAAAATATGTAATAACATTTACATACTAGTCAGAAACTTAAAAAAAAAATCCCATAGTTTAAATTCTTCTGGGACTCCAAATTAGTAGAAAATAAGCAACTCTCAAATAGGCAACTCTACTTACAGTGCTGGAAACAATGAAGAAGCTCAGAAACTATTGTAATATACTTTAATAATTGCATACTGTCTCAAGTCAACTATGACTTACTTAATATACAGTTGTATATTGAGCTGGAAAAACTGTTAGAAGCAAGTAATATATTCAAATGTGCCTTCCTTGCTAGTCTGAATTTAAGAAAGCTGTTTGTCATTTAAGATAAGGCAAAAAAAAAAAAAAAACCCAAACATATTTTACTTCATTTGTCTCTCAACGATATTTTCTTGCTCCTTCTCCTTTCTTTTCAGGTAGTAATTTGAAAGACAACACTTCTTCCTTTGTTCCACAGTTTCTTTGGGACCCCTTCTACGACAATAACTACAGAAAACTGCCTTATTGAAGTAGCTGAAAAGCAATTAAAAATCCTTAAAATCATTACAACTTTTACACAAAGAATGCTCCTGATTTGAATATGTTTTCTCATTTTAGCATGAAAAATGGGAAAGGTTTTTAAAAAAATTGAACAGCTTAAATACCCTAGGCTAAATTAAAAGTCTAAATACCAAAAATTTTTCAAAATGGAACAGCCGGTATCATTTTTGAGTCCTTTTTTAATAAGAATTTTTGAATTAACTTCTAAAGGATTATGACTTACAATAACTAATCAGTTTATTTATATACCATAGCATAATGCCACAAATTTTCACATTTGAAACCTTGCATGGAATAAGCTAAAAGGAATACACATCATAATCAGTGAGCACTTGCATTTGCATTTGAAACATATTGAAGTATTTGCAATATTCTATTTCATGTCCAATGGTAATTATGTACTCTTACAGTAGAAAGTTTGGAGTATGAGATAAATTAGATTCATTGTGATGGAGATCTATTATGAAACCTATACTAGAAGAGTGTGACTGAAAGCACATCAGTAGTCTATGATGCTACAGTCTACAGGTGCTATGACTATCAATCAACTCCAAACTTCTGCTTGAGTTATATTTATGCATGTTTTATGCATGGTTTATATAATAATACAGTATTGTTGAACACGCTAGGGTTTGGGACTCCAAATTAGACCAAGCTTGATTTTCAGGCATTTGGCTTCCAAATACACTCCTGTAACATAGAATTTATCACTGTAACTGAATTTTCATTTTCCAAGTTAGTATTTCATGAGGTTTGTGGACCATTCTATTCAGACAGCTTAATGAAAACTGGTGAGATGGCATTTCTGTTTTATCATGCTTTTGCTTAAAAATTTCCAGTAATCTTTCTTAACATCTTCAATGGTAATACAGAAAAAAATCATATTTCTACAAACTCCAGTAGTATAAAGTAGCAATAGATTATCTCTTCAAGCTATAGTTCGTCTGGCCATGGTCACTGATTGATTAGTTTTTACCATTCTTATTCATCACAGGGAAGCTGCTGAAGAGTCATGCTAGATTTCCAGATACTTTACATTGAAAACATACCACAAAGCACAGACACAAAGGATCCTCAGTTAAGTTGCCTTCTTTCAAGATTTCAGCCAATTCACATGATATTTTTTGTTAAGAGCAGCGGAAGCAAAAGGAGGCAGATACCCATATGAAACTTCATATTCTGATTATCAACCCAAGCTGAATATTTGAAATGGGTATCACAAGGTGTGGGAAGAAAGAGGAGGTTTATTTATAACTTTCACTCAACATTCCACTGAAAAGTTGAGAATCTTGGGAGCCACATGCATGTTTAGTACATTTTTGTCCTTAAGATATCTTGGGCAAGTTGCTCAGTCCTTTGTTTTCAGCATCTGATAGACCTGGATAAAACCAAATTGGGCAAGAGTATAAAGGATCTTCAAAATGTTCTGTATTTTAGATAGATTTTAGAAATACAGATATAAACAGCTACAGAATTGATGTGACACTTGAAAGACTGATTTAAGAAGCTTTACTTAGGGAAGACTGTCAAAATAATGGTTCTTCTTCCCAGTCCCATTTTCTAGGCTATGTCAGGAAGGTTTTTGCCACAAAAATGACAGGTAAATTCATAAAAGCACCAACTGAGCTAAACCCAGCCACCTTCTCAAGTACAAAAGGTGAGAGATATGTATCTCTTAAATTGGTTTGAGAAAAAGCAAACAAACCAGGAAGTGGGAAGTTTTTCTTATTGTCTTTTTTAACTGCAGACCATGTCAGCCTTCTGAATTTTAACGAGATCATTTCGAATATCTTTAAGTGAAGCTGTTTTACTAGCTTTGAGCACTTGAAGTTTGCGTGGCAGCATAACAGTAATTTTTCTATTCTATACATAATTTGCAGCAGAGGCCGAAAAAAAAACCAGAGAAAATCAAGCTAAAGTCTCAACTTTGAGCACAAGGCTCAGAGTTAGGAGATTTATATCATTCTGAGTTATGAAATAAGAAGTTATTTCATAAAGCAACTGCCCTCACTGTCTGACACATTATGACTCATACTGTCACCCATGATGACAGTGCTCATCAAAGAAATATATTGCTGTAAACTTTAAGAATATTCCAGAAGTGTCCATAATTTCACCTTCCAGAAACAAAGGAGTCACAGTAAAAAAATCAGTAAGGGCCATATTCCTTCAACAAAAAGCTGAGATGATGGATCATTAAAACCCTTATTAAAAAAAGCATATTATTTCCTGTCAGTAGTAGGATTTTGTTGGAATGAAGTCCATTCACTCAGAATATAAAGCTGGAAGACACTGAAAGATAAGGAGCTTTTCATGCCTTTTTATGTCATGGAATATCAGGTACATATGTCCTCTGTGGCCTCATTACCAGGTATTGATATTTGTCTTCTATAGATGCTTTATTGTTTTCTCTCCAGTTTACTTATAAAGTGAGAACCCTGGTTTCAAATTCCAGCAGAAGATATACTCTTAGGGGAAGTTTCAACCTGAAATGTGAAGGGGAATATTTTATCCTTTTGAAGTCAGCCTTTCACATAACATTTTTCCAGACTGTACTGAAAGAATTAGTAGCTGTTACTGCTAACAAGACTTTTGCTGTGGTTGTTTGTATTTCACATGTATCCACAGTATTTTTAGTACAGTATGTTAGCCAATTTCTGCAGCCTGAAGTCATGGACTTCAGTAGTTCCTATTTACAATAACATTCAAGGACCTCCAGCTGAAACTTTCTGTCAACTCTGCAACTTTCTCCAATTTGAAAGAGACTCTGATTTAATTCTTGTCCCAAAGACAATGAAAATTCTCCAGTGTGGCCGCACGATACTTCAGCAGAACATGTTTTGGAGTTTTTCTGTTTGTGCAGTCACCTCAATCCTCATTATTCAAGGAACTCACACATTTTCAGATTCTTTTCTGTTTTTTAAAATAGGTCATAGATGCATAAATATTCTTAAACTGAAGTCCTTCTGTATCTGTAACTAGAACACAAGCATTGTCTTTTCCTCAGAACTGTGTTCAAAAAGTCATTTTTTCTAATTGTTTTTTCTTTTTCTTCTTCTTTGTATTTCCACTGAGGGAAAAAGATAAGGTCTTAAACTTGTTAAGGGTACCTTCTGTGTTGATTTCCATCCTCTTTTTCCTCTGGTTATTATAAATTTTTCAGAGTAACCTTATCTCTGAATTTCTTTGGTATGAAGTTTGAGATAATATCCTTAGAGGGTTCTTTTTACTTTCAGTCACTGATAGGAGTTCATAGTTTCATTATTATTTCTAAACTCTCCAGCTGGGAATTCCTTCTGTTATTAAAAATTGTAAAAAATGTCAAAACTAGAAAACAACAAGCAACATGTGTGATATACAGATTTATAAAATCAACTGTTATTTCTGTGTATTTTATATTTCAGAGACATTTCATGAGACCAATATAAAGCACTTGGCAGAATCAGCTATTAAGTGATCTTGTCTCTTACAGTAGTATACAGGAAACCAAAGTGAAATGGAAACCTCATTGGGGTAGGCACTGTTTGAAACTGTTGCACTACATTAAAGCTGTTTTGCATTTTCAGATGAATGCAAAACTGTCAACAGATGCTTATAACCCAAACCCTAATATCGGCAGTTAGTCTACGCTGCTTTTCAATGACTTAGCAATAGGTTTATAGGGTGAATCACTAAGAAGCATTATATAATATGTTAAAAATCATAGAATCATTGAATAGTTAGGGTTGGAAAGGACCTTAAGATCATCTAGTTCCAACTCCCCTGCCATGGGCAGGGACACCTCCTGCTAAACCATATCACCCAAGGCTCTGTCCAATCTGGCCATGAACATCGCCAGCGATGGAGCATTCACAACTTCCCTGGGCTACCCATTCCAGTGCCTCACCACCCTTACAGTAAAGAACTTCTTCCTCAGATCCAATCTAAACTTCGCCTGTTTAAGTTTGAATCCATTACCTTTGTCCTCTCAGTACAGTCCCTCATGAAGAGTCCCTCCTCAGCATCCTTATAGCCCCCTTCAGATACTTCAAGGCTGCTATGAGGTCTCCATGCAACCTTCTCCAGGTTGAAGAGCCCCCACTTTCTCAGCTCATTTTCATACTGGAAGTGCTCCAGTCCTCTGATCATCCTCGTGGACCTCCACTGGAACTTCTTCCAACAGCTCCATGTCCTTTTTATGCTGAGGATGCCAGAACTGCACACAGTACTCCGAGTCTCACGAGAGCAGACTAGAGGGGCAAGATCACCTCCCTCGACCTGCTGGTCCCGCTCCTTTTGATACAGCCCAGGATATGATTGGCTTTCTAGGCTGCAAGCAAGGACTGCCATCTCATGCTCATTTTCTTATCGAGAAACACCCAAGTCCTTCTCCTCAGGGCTGCTCTGAATCTCTTCTCTGCCCAACCTGGAGCTGGGCCTGGCATTGCTCTTACCCAGGTGTAAGACCTTGCACTTGGAATGGTTAAACTTCATCAGGCTGGAATCAGTTCACCTCACAAGTGTGTCAAGGTCCCTCTGCATGGCATCTCTTCCCTCCAGCATATCAGCTGAACAACACAGCTTGGTGTCATCTGCAAACTTGCTGAGGGTATACTCAATCCCACTGTCCATGTCACCAACAAAGGTGTTGAACAAGACTGGTCCCAACACCCATCCCTGAGGGGCACCACTCGTTACCGGTCTCCAGTTGGACATTGATCACAACCCTTTGCATGCAGCCATTCAGCCAGTTCTTTATCCACCAAGTGGTTCACCTATCAAATCAATGTCTCTCCAATTTAGAGACAAGGATGTCATGTTTGGCAATGTCTAACACTTTGCACAAGTCCATGTAGATGACATCAACTGCTCTACCCCTGTCTATCGGTTCTGTAGCTCCATCATAGAAGGCCACCTGATTGGCCAGGCAGGATTTCCCCTCAGTGAAGCCATGCTGGCTGTCACCCACCACCTTGTTGTTTTTCATGTGTCTTAGCATGCCTTCCAGGAAAATTTGCTCCAAGATTTTGCCAGGCACAGAGTTGAGGCTGACTGGCCTGTAGTTCCCTGCCTCATCATTTTCCCCTTCTTGAAAATGGGGTTTATATTCTGTCTGGGTACATCTGCACAATCTTCCAAAGGCAGAACTAGATCACTTCTCAGGCCTAGACTTAATGTAAAGGCATTTCTAAATTGTGCCATCACACCCTAAGAATTAGCATGATCACAGGAAGTGCTGTTGGAGGATAATAAAGTCGGGGTCAATTGTGTCTCTCCCACATTGCCTTTTTTATACTTCCATAATGTGCTTTTCAGAAGTTACACTGTACTTTGGTGTGTAACTCTGAGACCAACATTGTGAGCCACAGAAGCTGGAATTATTTGATCCACCTGTGGAAACTCTCAGCAAGTCTTCACAATCTCTCACCAGTTAACTAAAACTGAGTGCTTACTGTGTTATGTTGTTAGTCATTTAAATGCACCTCATAAATGCCTTTGAAGTACCTTTGCACAGCAATTTGTGTTTGCCTACAGCTCTATTTTCTTTAGTTAATTACTGTGTTGACAAGCTGACCGCTCAATTCAGTGGATTATCTGGGGAGTAGAGAGAAATATAGGAACACATCAGCAAACATTTTAGACAGCCTTTCAGTATTAATTTCTATTGTGTTTAAATACCTCTGGGAAAGTGGATTAATGCAAATTTTTAGATATGTTATACTTACTTTAAAATGGCAGAGGGATTTATTTGTTTTGTTGTTTGTGTTGTCCATAAACAATGTGTGAAATGACAGTTAAATACTAATGAAATAAAGACCTCTCTACATTTAAGCATGTGACAGAAAATTCGCAATAAAACAAATCTATAGTGACTTAAGAATAAAACCACTTCAAACAAGCCAAAATTTATTAAGTCCCTTCTAATTTTAATATGGGACAGAAAAAGGTTGGTCTGCTCTTCTAACATACATTAGGTATGCTGCCATACCTAGAAAGAAGAAATCTCAACAGTTGGCCAAAAGTTGTTGACCTTTCAAAGTGTAAATGCAAACTTGTTTTAAATATAGGTCCAAATCCAACTTATTTAATTAAATGACAACAGTAGACCCAGTTAAATGAGTTGTTGGCTAATTTCTGTCTATGACTTACAATGGCTAAATAAGCCACTATTAATAATTTAATTTTTTTTTTCAGTTAAATGCAAACACAAGGAAGTAATTAAGTAAATAGCCTGTGGGCAAAACAGTAAAAAAAAAAAACCATATTTCAGCAAGCCATAATGAAATAGAAAAGAACAATGCATTGGAAGTCAGCATGCAACACTGTCTTGCAATGAAATGAAATATGATAAAGTCATTTACACTGGAAAAGATTGACCAAGTCTCACTGCATCAGGTCATGCCGTCTAACTATGAAATGGAGTGTTTCAAAATTAAAGCATTAAAACTTTTGATTGACCCAAATATCCTACTGAGCTATTTGTCTTCCACAGTCTTTTCTCTCCACAATATTTCTGATCATTTCACTTCATTGTTTGAGTCCCTCCATCTGCATAACCTATTACCTTATCGCTAAGTACTGCCCTGCACTCAAGCTTTTGCAGCACCTGGCAGCTTTGAGATGTGAACTTCTTGGCCTCATCTCAAAGGTCAGGGCACAGCACTACTCTGGATCCCACTTCAACAGCTCATTTAGGGAAGATCATTACTGGTATAGTAATATAATATAGTAATATAGTTATGGTATAGTCATATAATTTTAAACTTTCAAAACCATCAGAAGAAAGAAGAAATGCAGTTTGAATGTTAAAAAAAAAATGTAGTGGAAGCTGCATAAGGCATTTAAGTAGTGCAAAAGAGAAGAAAGAAAACCCTTTATAGATAAGTGATGAAGAGATAACAAGACAGAATATGGATGTAAATGGATTTTTTAGATGTAATAGAATTTATAATTCTGCTAATATAGCATTCCAGAAGTGAAAAAAAAAAGACCAATTTAATTAATAGGATGAACTTTTGAAGGGATTATGCAAGGTTTTGCCATCAACAAAGCAAATTTCTCTGTTGGGACAGAACAAGTTAACAGGGGCAGGACTACTTCTCAGACACAAAGAACAATGTGATCTTGAATAAACATATGTGGAAATCTGTAGCGATACTTAGGACAAAGTGACAGTTGTGTACATATAAGTACCTTTATTTTTATATTTCTGTTCTCTCTGCTACTGCTCATAAGTTACCTTAAAGCTGTCTGGCTACATGCTGTAGTGTTAGTTGTACCAGGCACAGTGGACCTGTACAACTGGTCTAACTAATTGGGTACTCTGCTGGTTAAACAACACAGATCCATGTCAGTTTCCTTGAAATCAATAGCTAGCCAAGGCAATAGGAATAAATTAGAATTTGAGTTAAATAAAAAGGTACTTCTGGCATACATCAGCTTTGATTTGGAACAGTGAGTAATAACATGACTTGTAATAAATCATGATTTATAATAACTTAGATTTGTAACACTAAATTCTTAGTTCTTGTTTAGATTTGCTTAATTCCTAAGCAAAAAAGTTAAAACCGTACTATGGTATTTTTGTTAGTGCAGAGAGAGCATCAGATTTAACACTGTGTTATCTTTTTAAATTATTGAGGTTGAAGTTACCTGTACTCTAAATCAGAAGGAAACATGCAGGTACACTAGCTATATTAACTCTTTTCCTTATCACAACAGATTAAAAGAATTTGTCAGTCTATCTTTAAATGGCAAATGACTTACTGGCAGTGAGATAGTCACTGTATGAAGGCATAGTAGAACTCAGCCCCTGAATGTGAATGATTTTCTACTTCACAGCTTTTCCAATATTTTGTAGTTTTCCCAGAAGTGTGAAGTTTCTAGTGGAACTGGGTCATTCACTTTGTGGTGAACTCTGTATGATCTGGTAGCTCACATAACAACAGGCATGTTACTTTGGTTACAAAAAAGAACCCTTCACACAGCTATTCATGCATCAGTAGTAAAAAGAAGATTGACTATCAATAAACAGTTACAAGAAAACTTGCTGTACGAAAAAAGGTGGCACTAGTTAGTTGCATAAGGCAAATATTCTGCTCAAGATTAATACAGAACATTTACTTCTACTAAATTTTATCTGTATTCTGATTGATAAATTGGACAAAAAATCATTAAAACCAAATTAATCTCTTCAGATATAGTCTACACATTGAATATCAATTTTAATATGGAAATGTCATTTACAAAACATCCTTAAAATTTTATATATCCAACTTACCTTTTGAAGATTGTAATACCTACAGAAGTCTAGTCTGTGATATCTCACTCTCCTGGGTTCAGCACTAGCAGGCATTTTTCTCTTTCTTAATAGCTGGTGCAGTGCTGTGTTTTTGACTTTTAGCCTGGGAACAGCGCTGATAACACCATTGTTTTCAGTTACTGCTTAGAATGTTTAGGCTGATCAAGGACTTTCTGAGTCTCATGCTCTGCCAGGGAGGAGGGGAAGCTGGGAGGAAGCAGAGACAGGACACCTGACCCAAACTAGCTGAAGAGGTATTCCATACCACAGCACATAATGCCCAGGATGTAAAAACTAAGGGCAGAGACCTGGGAAGAGGGGGCTTCACTGCTGCTGGGTCGGGCTGGGTATCAGTGGTGAGCAGTTGTATTCTCTTCCCTTGTTATTTCCCTTGTCATTATTATTATTTGTGGTAGCAGCAATAGTGATTTGTGTTATACCTTAGTTAATGAAGTGCTCTTATCTCAAACTGTAGGAGTTGCGTTCTTTCAATTCTCCTCCTCATCCCCCCAGCAACCTGGGCGGAAGAAAGAGGGGGAAGTGAGTGAGCGAACTGTGTGGCTGATGGCTTAAACAATGGCACTCTTTTTTAAAGATATACTTGATAGTGATTCTTAATTTACAAGGTAATTAGTGGAATTGCTAAGAATTGGAGTGCTGACAAAGAGAAAGATAGGTTAGATTTTTAATGCAGATCCAAATTCTGATCCCTATTTGATTTTATTTGATCCTCATTTAGAGGATCTTTGTCTCAGGCATATGTGATGAAGGTATGCGCTTATATGGTTACTTCTGTCAAAATATTATTTACTTTGTTAACTTTGAAAAAAGTATTTTTTTCTGATACCAGTAATGGAAAATTCACCCACAGTACTGGATGCTTTTCGAGTTCTGTCAGATTTGGATGTCTACCACTTAAATGTGCCACAATATTGCAATTTTAAGTTAAAATTAATCAAATCACAAACCTAAATTTTGCCATAAATGCAAATTTCAGCTCTAAGATCTACCAGCCTTATTATAGCTTTTACCTGCCTTTCATTATGAAAAAAAAAAAAAAAAAAAAAAAAAAAAGAGATACAGAAGAAGTGTTCAGCATTCCAGGTTTTGCCTAAGCCTATAGTTTTGTAATGGTATCCTTATTCAGACATTGTAAATCATTACTGTTCATAAAACTCACACTGTTGTGCATTATCCTTTATTCCAGCTACCTGAAGTAGATTCTTTCACAAAAACTGGTGCTTTAATTTGGTAGAAATATGTATTTTCTCTATAAATTATTATTAAATGATATTATTCCTATTTTTTAATGAAATTAAATGGTTTTTATGCTCAGAGTTAAGAAAAATGCCTATAATTATAACTCTCCCACTGTAGTTAAATGGATATAGAACACCTACAACTCCTCCCTGTAATTTTCACTGTCAGCACAGAAACTGCAGAGCTTTGCCACATGTACTTACAGGTTATCAAAACTGCTGGAGATGTTTTGATCGTGCCAGTTAATAATGGTGGAGCGCAAGCAAGATTCTCTGTACCAATATGTGAACATATGCTCTAAAAATCATAGAATCTATGATTCTATGGTTGTACAAAAAAATCAAACGTACACTTGCTAGTGTCATCAACTTATTAATATGTTCTGTAGCTGAGCACTCTATACCTGCTATACTCATATAGTCACAGTGATTTCTCTTGGTCATGGTTTCCAGTAGCATTAAAAACTTCAGGTACCCAAGACTTTTATAAAGAGTTTACCTGAGAATTTAAGATTCAAAATTGTCAGGTTCTTAGATTCTGATGGAGAAAATTTGTAAAGGAAAGTTAAAAATAGAAAAAGGGAGAGTGATGTACTTGAGAGTCACTTTCCTGTGTTTGGTTTTTTTTTTTTTGTGGGGTTTTTTTTTTTGGTTTTTTTTTTTTTGTTTTGTTTTGTTTTGTTTTTTTGTTGTTTTTTTTCTCCTTTTCTGTTTTTCAACTGATTCATATGTCACTTTCCTTAATATTTATGAAATTATACAATAGTATTCTTTTATATAAAATAATATATTTTTTTATATATATAAAGAATTCAGAGCGTCTGCACATACTGGGAATGTTTTACTTTACATCAATTTCAAATTAACTTGCCTTTATATAACATAGTCAAGGCTCTGGGCTTTTTTGAAGAGTAGTAAGAAACAAAGGTAACTGTTATCTGAGGGAGTAAACTTTTCAAGGAATGTTATTAGATCTACATAAAAAAACATCCAGGAAAACAGAAAAATAATATAAGGAATTGTCTATGCTGTAATTATAATAATTATAATAATTGTAATTATTTTTATTTTTTTTTGCACAGATAAGCCAGTGTTTTATTTAAAAGTGACAGAATACAACTGTACGGTTGTCATTCATGAGGTGAAGTCAAAGAAGTATAAAGCAGAAATTTTCTTCAATGTTGTGGTTAAGTCTATTGTCACACCTCTCTGAACACTTCCAAATTATCAGCCAAAATTTTTCAATGCACCCTGTCTTATTCAACATCTTTAGATTAAATGTTATTCTACCCATTCTCTTTATATTAAACTTGCCATCTAATAGCACTCCCTGTTTAATGTTAAATACTGAACAACAATTTCTACTCATAGTATTTTTTATTTAAATGACTGTTGCTACAAAGTTTTCTCCACTAGCTTTATGATTACTTAATAGCCTCAGTATCAGAAGTATTAGGAAGAAATTCTATGCAAAGGTTATCTGATGACTTCAGGGAGATTACAGTATTCAATACAATACACTTTTAATCTTACATGACCTTCCATCTGAAGAGCTGTTCTGGGTATTTGTAGCTGATAAAGCTTACAACTTAGGTTATTCAAGTAACCTTAGTGGTTACATCTTGGAAATACATTCTTACCGTGCATAAAAGTATCTTGAGAGGAATACCTCATGTTACTACTGTAACAAGATTTGCTCATCATAAGTACAACATATTGTTGCTAAACTTTGTTAAAAAGTTAGAGAATTGTTATCTAAGTCCTAGGAAAGCTTACCAGCCCACCCCAATTATTGTTTTTTCTCCCAGAATATTCATATCAGCTCCCTGGAACATGTCTTGATATGAATTATTTACCATTTTAAAGGCTTTATTTCTTTGTTTAATGCTTCTGAAATATTTCTTCCCTAAAATTCAATGTTTCTTTTCATAAGTAGGGTTGAACAAATAATCAATGCATCTTAAGACTTCATTGAAGTAGTCTTCAGTGTACTGAATGAGTAGAGAGACATTTCTGGCATGCATATTCAAGTATACCAATTTATAAGACAGATTCTATAAATACATATGTGGGTAGTTTTAAAATCTGCTTCCCAGACAGGAAAACAATCATTTTAGTACGTGCAAAACCCAAATGCAGAAGAGGCACAAACATGGCTGCAATGAATTGATTTCAGATCTAGAATGCATATTCATCAACCTATTTTACAATATTCAAACATCCTACCACCAGTTTTTACGTTAATGAGCTGTCAGTTCATCTAAGATCTGTAATCACAAACACGCTTATTTACATCTATGGTATCTTATGCAGTCTAGGTCTAAGATAGCTCCTGTATGTGCACATTTTTGACACTGAATTTAACAGTAACATATGAAGAAACACGCTCCAATAAATGAGGCCCCAATTTTCTTTAAACACAAACATTTCTGAATCACTGTAGTAGCACAGCTTGAGTCTAAGAGTCTGCAGTCAAAAAACCCCAAAGTTCACTGGGAGGTAACCATCCTCCTCAAACCCTCCCATCTCTAGTAGCTTTACTACCCCATCTGAGCACCCAGAAAAGAAACAACAAAAACCAACTGCACAAAACCAACCCTGGCGCAAAGTGAAGGATGAGACAGACATATAGGCGCAATGGGTAAATCTCTAGCCTCCTAATCCTTTTAGCATGAAATTATAAGAAAGTTTAAGGCTGCCAATACCCTTTAATGCTTCAAAAGGGCAAGTACACTCAAAGCCTTAGTATCCCATAGAAAAGGAAAGCAGCATCATGGAGAAAATATTTAGCAGTAAGTGGGGAGCCATTGCCAACAGGTGTTTGGGAAATAGTTCCAGTAGTGGAAAACAAGCTTGTGCCTTTCCTGAGTACATGGTGTTCTCTCCTACATCCTCCTTATCAAGATTCATTTTGATTTGTCACTTGGATTAAACCTTAAGATCAGCTCTGCAGAAATAATATGAAACACTTTGCTAACTCAAACTCAAAGCCAGCTCTTTATAAAATGCTGCACAGCATGGATGACCTGTTTCAGGTTGTTGACTGTAATTGTCTTATGGTCCTAGCAAGCCTGGACTGAGAAGACATCAAAGCATCCTTATTACTGTCCTCAGTAAGTACAGGGAGAGTTTCTAGCCTTGTGACAGGAAAGCAGCCACATTCATTCTGCAAAGCCACAGCATCCAGTCCCTAACACCTGTGCCAAGACAGGTAAATGAAAAAAAGCTACCCAAATCAGTCCAATTAATATTGGTCTCATTGAAACCAGCCGGATAACTCTATGATCAATATCAGCAAGAGAAAAAAATCCAAACCTTAAAATTAATTTGTTCTGATCTTCAGTAAAAGACCCAGACAGAATTTTATTAAATTTTCTCCTCTAATTAATAACTTGTCAGACTATTGGCAAGTTCAAGCCCAGGTGAAATACTTTGCATGAGCTCTTCCCATGGTAGGGTGTCTGGATTCTTATTATTAACAATTACAATTGCATACTTACTACACAACGAAATCAGCAGATGTCAAACAGCAAATAAATAGCTTCAGTGCATTTAGTATCACTAAGCTTTCAAAAATTAAATGCCCAGTGAAAAATGTACGAGGAAAAACAGCTGAATCATCAAACCAGCAGTCCTCCGATGTAGCAGAAACAAGATTTAGTATAATTTTTTTTTGGATGCTGTTGTATAATGCACCTGACCCCCTTTTTCTAAGCTACATTACTGCTAAAGATTAAACATCTTAATAAAAATATCCAACAATTTTAACAACTTATCAGCTATTCTTATCTCTTGTCCCAATAACTTATGTAGCAGATATCCTTTAAATCTTATAAAACCTCCTAGTCAAACTACTTCAAGAGGTACATTGTCTGAGCTTGAGGACAGGAAAACTGTGATCACGGTATCTTCTACACTGTCTGAGCTTGAGGAAAAGAAACCTGCGATAACATTATCTCCATCATGACACAAGCCCTAGGCAAGATCACTGTCTTCTCACTCACACAGAAATAGTAAACAGCTCGAGGGACGAGCTGCCAATACAGCTCAGGTTTGGACCTGCTCACTAGCTTATTCTTCACCTGAGTCTTATCCACTATGTATTCAAGAAACTATTAGAAATCCTTCAACAGCTTGAGCATTACTCAGAAGACTAATACACATAATCAGGAGTCATGTTTTCCCCAGGTCACCAGGCTTTGTTTTGAAGGAGCACAGCTATGTTTTGGGCCACTTGCTGCATTTGAACTTTAAAAAGCCACACAAGTTTTGGATAGCAACAAATTTTGAAAGTTCACAAGGAGGAAGCATGTGATGAATCACTGCACTCTTTGCAGGGCCCTAGCTCAAAAAAGTCAGACAGCACCAGAAGCTCAGATCCAAAAGAAATGCTAAAAACATTTACTGAATGGTAGGGATTCATCTGTCAATACAGAAATATGAATAGCTAAAATTTATGTTTCAAGAATCTTGCCTCCTCAAAACAATTCTTTTTTCCTGGTTTGGAACTATTTTCCTCTTCCTTACAAAATCCTGAAACATCACAGACTCAATGAATCATAGAATGGGTTGGGTTGGAAGTAATTTTAAAGACCATTTAGTTCCAAACCCTCTGCCATAGGCAGGGTCACCTTCCAGAAGACCAGATTTCTCAAAGCCCCATCCAGCCTGGCCTTGAACACTTTCAGGGCTGGGGCATCCATGGCTTCTCTGAGCAACATGGCCAGTGTCTCACCTGCCTCAAAGTGAAGAATTTGTTCCTGATACCTAATCTAAATCTACCCTCTTTCAGCTTAAAGCCATTCCCCGTTTTCCTATCACTATTTGCTCTCTCTCTCCCAGTTCATTCAGGTACTGGAAGACTTCTTGAAGGTATACCTAGCACCTTCTCCAGGCTCAATAACCCAGACTCTCTCAACCTGTCTTCACAGGAGAGGTGCTCCAGCCCTCTGATCATCTTCATGACCCTCCTCTGGACTTACTCCACAAGTCTAGAACCCTCTTTGTTGCGGACCCCAGAGTGGAATGCAGTACTCCAACTGAAGTCTCATGAGAATGGAGTAGAGGGGCAGAATATCCTGTCATGCTTTTGATGCAGCCCAGTGTATGGTTTGTTTTCTGGGCTGCGAATGCACACTGCCAAATCATGTTGAGCTTCTCATTAACCAACACAAGCCCTTCTCCTCAGGCTACTCTCAATTCAGTCTCCACCCAGCTTTTATTTTTGTTTCAGATTGCCTCATCTCAGGCACAGGACCTTGCACTTGGCCTTGTTGAGCTTCGCAAGGTTTTCACTGGCCCACCTCTCAAGCATGTCAAGATTCCTCTGGATGGCACCCTTTTCTTCCAATGTGTTGACTGCACAATGCAGCTTGATGTCCTCGGCAAACTTCTGAGAGCATACTCAGTCCCACTGTCCATGTCACCAACAAAGATGTTAAACCATGCTGGTCCCAAAGTTGACCCCTTTTCTTTTATAACAGCCCAGAAAAAAACTCCAGTGCAGGAGACAGAAGGGATATGTCTTGAGAATCATCAGAATTGGGATTGAACCTACCTAAAATGGAATTGTTCGTTTACAAACTTGAAGCATGAATTTCCTTGAATTACAAGGACAGCACAGTCCAGAAGAAGTACTTTTCTCTATAGTCAAAATATACCAGAGAACACTTAAATAATAGTCTAAACTACTTGTTACTGGGAAGGTCACATTTTGAGTCAGATTTTCATCATCAAGGATAGTATTAATTTCAAGCATATTAACAAAAAGTACATTTTCTCTCTTCTTCCAATGATAGAAATAAATATTAATAAAAAGACTTCCATTAAATATGTTACCATGATTTAATATTATGTATGCTTAAATTAAAATATTATTGATTCAATAGTATGTGCTTGCACTTGCTAACAGGAGAAATTATTGCAGCCTTTTAATCCGCAAAGATGATGTTGAACATCAACGCTGCAGCAGAGAAAAAGTGATTATATTTTTAAAACTAATTAAGTGTGGCTTCAAGGAAGTAAAATAAAAGAAGTCAGTTGATATTTATTATTTGTTTTCTAATGTACTGTATGCTCTACAGACCTTTTTCAAACTGCAGGATATATACACTGCCATCTGAAAATATATAAAGGGAAAGATAAAAGAAAATAGTGACATTTTTCTTTCATAAAAGGGTCTGTCCTGTGAACAATCTTAATTTTCCAATAGTAAAATCTCAGAGAGAATAAATGCATACATAAAATCTCCACAAAGTTACTTTAATTAAAATGTACACTTGCCTCTTAATTGCACATGTACAACTAATGCAGTTTCAAAAGTAAGCCCAGGCAGAATAGTACTTTAAACTTACCAAATAATAAAAGACACCTGTGAAAATAACTATTCATATCAGTAGATGCTGCTTCTTGAAAGTACTTCTCTGTGACACATCTGTCCACAACTCAAGTCAATGAAAAGATTATTTTTTACTTCAGTGGTTTGGGACCTAGAAGAAACAGATTTGTATTACAAAAATGTGTAGGAGTGTTTATAGTCCTTTCCAGATGACTGCCCACATAGGACAGGGAAAAATATACTTTTCAGCTAATTAAATTCTGTTATTGGCCTTCTGTCACTATCTTGATGTGGAAGTGTCAAGAAGTCAATATTTTAGTTCTATAGGCTTGAGCTACCATAAGTATTAGATATTGTTGTGCAATTTAGTTTATGTGTCTCCTCAACCTAATACACAAAAGCAATAGCACCACCTCTTCCACTTCAACCACAAAGACCTGTGATCACAGGTCCCAGTGCCTCAGACTCCTTGACATGTAATTTTTCTCCACTGCTATTTCTTTTGAAAAAGTTATGGATGTTTTGATCCACATCACTGCCCAGCTCCTGCAAAATAACCCTCTTAAAATAGGATCATTTGAGCTGAGCAGCTTTACTACCATGGCTAACAACACTTGGAAAGGAAATAGCTGATATCCAGTGGTCTCTCAGACTGTAAAATGTGCGATCTTGGCTGAGTATGCAGATGTTCTTACAGTTTTACCAGTTTAAAGACTATGTCCTGTAAGTGAATATTTGATCTGTAATTAAGTATTTATTCAGATTACCAGATGCTATCAATCCCTTCTTGGTTATGAGTCTCTCCTCAAACAACCTACTCACAAAAACAGATAAGAGAATTAGACCAAGTGTGATGCCTTAGCAGATGCATTATTTCAGTCTGCTTGTTCCTACCAAAACTCAAAATTCACCTGAGGGAGAACTTTTTTCAAAGAAATATGTGATTAAGCTTTTTTTGTATGCCTTCAATTAAATCTGCATTTTTTCCCTGATGTTTTTGCTCTTTTTCATTTTTTTCACAATTATCATAGAATCATAGAATAGTTAGGGTTGGAAAGGATCTTAAGATCTTCTTATGCTAAACCCACTGACATGGGCAGGGGCACCTCACACTGAACCATGTAACCCAAGGCTCTGTCCAGCCCAGCCTTGAACACTGCCAGGGATGAAGCATTCACAACTTCCCTGGGCAACACATTCCATGGCCTCATCACCCTCACAATAAAGAATTTCTTCCTTATATCTAGTCGAAACTTCCCCTGTTCAAGTTTGAACTCATTACCTCTTCTCCTATTACTACAGTCCCTAATGAATAGTCTGTCCCCAGCATCTCTATAGCCCCCCTTCAGATACTATATAGCATATAAACTAAGCACCCACTATGCAAAGAGATCAGACCTTATTAGAAAGGCCTGCATTCACGAGTGAGCATTAATGCTTACTTTCAGATCCAGCATACATACAAGGGAAGTAGATAAATAGCAGGATATCACATATGCTGACATAAGTGTAACTCTAATGATATTAAAGGATTAAACAGAAAAATTGAATGGAGAGTAGACTTTTTGTTTATGAATCCATAAACTGGAGGAATTTAAAATTTCCTCACAAATATTTTATAAGACATTTCCATACTTGTAATGTAAAGAAGTATTTCTAGAAAATGCAGAACATACTGGCGGAAGTAAAGGTCAAGGCTTGCTTCTATTCATCTTGAACTCTCTGAGCACTTCTCTCTATACCGTAATTCATCAATAATCTAATTAACTTGTTTAAAATTATAATTAAGTTAGGCACACTTAAGGTCATGCAATTACAGGTCTTTGAAGAGTGTTTTACACCAACAAAGCAGCTGCAATCCAAATGACAAATCACACATTCTCCATTCCCAGACAGCTATTAATAATGTTTTCTTAATACCAAATTAAAAGGGAAGGTTGTTGTTTTGCAAGTACTGTCTATTCAGAAGTACTAAGAATCACTACAGTTATCGACTTGGGATGAAGCTTCTTGATTAGAATTTGAATCATCATCTCTCAAAAACATAAACACTGCCAGGAGATGTTTGGGTTACTAGTTCCTGCTTTACTATTGAATTCACAGTGATACAGTGTGGTGTTTTTTTCTTCTTCTGGTTAATCTTTAAATTTTTCCGTTTCTCATGATGTTAAGAGTGCATAAATTCATGATGCCATACGGTCTTAGAATCTGGTCCTCAAAGGAGGTAAAGAAAAATCTCCCAAGTGCTCTAATAAAGAAATGTAATAAATCTCCACAGCAACTGAGCTGGATAACTCCACCAATGTATGATCCTTTATCAATGGTGAAGTACACTGCAGTTCCTAAAAAGGATGAAGATGAGTAGTGTGAAACTATTTTGCTTTATTATCTCTTTCATCAGGCAAAATTCACAGCAGGCTGAGTCAGCTGAACTGAGGCATGGCAAGACCAGAACAAGCAGGCTGTCTGACAGCAAGAACACTGATGTCTCAAGAAACCCACATTCTTACAGGCTGCCTCATAAATTAAAAGAACAGAAAAAATGAGTAGGTTGATTGCCATTTTATTTGACACACTTTATGTTCAATAAATAGCACCATAAAGGTTGGCTGGATATGAAAGATACAGAAAAAATTGTACCTGCAAGAACATATTTAAGCAAAAATAGAGATCTGGGCCCTCTTGGTTGCTAAGCAAGCAACTTGTATTAAATACTGTTGACAAGTTAGAACTCAGACATTGAGTGAAGCAGACCCTGTTGGCTCTGAAGAACATGCTGTAACTTTCTAGCATATTAACAAAGTAGAAAAAAGATGTTTACTTTTTTCCCCCTCAGAATTATTTCAGTAACAAGTGGCAATATTTAGAGTTTGACCAAGAAGGAAAGGAAAGGTTGCCACTCACCCTGAAAAGCCACCAGACTGGACAACATTCATGTGGACCAAAAAGTAAAACCACATGTACAGCACACTGTCAAAAAGATAAATGCATCAATGAAAACTCGACCTTAGTGTGTTTCCAAGACTTACACTGCTGGGTTATTTATCCCAGTTCTTCTATGGAGCTATACTTTCTATACTTGCTGATTAATGATGTTATCAGTGCAACCATTTGATTGTATCTCTTCTGTAAATTTCTAGTCCTGTCCCAGAAATAGACTGACCAAATATGAATCACTAGTTCATACCACTAAGATATAAAAAAGGCAGCGCTTGTTATTATTAAATTCTCTAGCTGTAAGTTGCTATTCAGGAATTATTTCGTGATTGTGTGGATTTTTTTTGCCATCCCAGTTTATGCCAAAGTGCCCAGGAATCTAAGTTGGAAACTTCAAGAAGTGTGTTCAGATCAATAAGTCATCCAGCTATAAGAGGCGATGCAAAGCTAATGTTTGAGTACTGAATCTTGCAAGGAAACAGATCCATACTTCTTTAAATTCACTATGATGTTACTAATTAGCAAGTATAATGTATGGCAGAAACAAGATAGTTAAGCTCAATATTGCCTGCCTATGATTTCCAGCAAAATTGCATTCTGCCTGCTTACTTCTATTTGATGTGAATAGATTATTTTTTTTCTTTTTCCAAAGTTTATCTAGCTGCTCTGCCTGACTCATCCTTTGCCATCATGTCAGAGAAAATGGTAGCGTAGTCATTCTGGAGGAAAAGCCTAGCTTCTTCCATGTAGGAAGTTTCTAGTGAAGATGAGAAATATGCAGACTGAGGAGTTACCTTTGCACACATATTTCAGGGTAGTATTAAATCCATCACAAAATGGTTTTCTGAAACACACAGAATCATCAATGTTACCACAACCACAAGGAATTTCAAATTGTCGTTTTCCTCAAAAATCTTACACAAGAGTATCATGTAATGTGGAGATGGTTCAACCACATGTCATGTGAGACGCTTACAAAGGTAATACCAGGCAATGTGAGATTTCTGCATCAAGAAACTGCAGGAAGAGAGAGGAATAAGACCAGCACTAAAAAAATCAATAAATCACCAAAAAAAAAGTGCATCCACCTTTGTGGCAAAGACCTTGGCAGTAGATGCTGTTAAAGAACTCCAACAGAGCAGGGACAGAAAACCACACTGAAAACCCAGAATCAGCAACAGCAGCAAACTTAGCAGCCTTGGCTCTAACAGGAAATACAGCAGTTTTATCCTGCTTTGTAGATCTTCCAGCACCACACCCAGCTTGAAAAAAAATCCTAAATTGCCTCCATAAAAGTTGCAAAATACTAACTTCTTTTGTAAGTTGACTTCCACCATGTATACTTGAGAATTGGAAATTGATATGAACAAATTAAAATAAAAATTGACATACGATTTTTTTATCCCTTATGTCATTTTTTTTTTGTTTCTTTCATTTGTAATTTGTCATTCACCTTTCTATTATTTCCTTTATTTTTTCCCTTTACCTGACATATGTCTGTCTGTTTTCTGTTATTATAAAATACATTGTACTACTGGAAAGTATATTCCAAGTCTCGAAAGGAGATATTTGTCCTTTTTTTCAACAAATCTATATAAACTTAGTAGATGTGTTTATAGAATGTTTTTGCATACAATTATATAAAAAGTAATTATGTTTTTCCACAGTTTAAAGATCACTACTTTGTGCATTTATTCAGCATTCAGTAAAATAAAATAAACAAATGTAAAAGTCTTTGACAGTTAAAAAAAAAAAATGTCCTATTGTGTACATATTTGTTCCTTCTTCTAAGACTGCATATTTCTCTCCAGAATTCTCAAAGGTAAAACATGTATTCATGCATGGTAAATTCTACCCAGAAACACATAATCCTGCAACACGTGGCATAAGCAGTCTAAATGTGAATGATGTGTATACCTGCACATCTGTGTGAGACAGACTTCACACTTACTGGAGTTTCACTTCTCAGCTGTTAAGACACCTACAACTTGCCTTCACACTGCAGGAAGTATTTTAAAACAAACAAACAAACAAACAAAAAACCAAAACAAACAAAAAAAGAAAAACGTTCTTCAAAGTGGTTATTCAGTATATTTACAGAATTTTAAGTGACGAACAAGTTTTCACTTAAAAAAAAAACTAAGAAACACTACCTATCTTTTCTTAATTTGGATTTTTGGATTTATGGGGCAAATATACTATAGAATTAAAAGCAAAGAATCACATCTATCTCTTTCTTACCAAAAATATCCAAGAGCCAGCAGCACATGAATACTTGAATCAGAATGTTTATTCTTACTGGGTTCTTTTTTCATGAGCACCAATAGTTTGGATACTCATGATCCCTAAGGGATCATTTAACACCAATAAAAACACATGTTATCCAAATGCAAAAGATAAAAGACAGCCAATTATATTTTACTGCAAAACTCCAGGCTAATGTACCCAAATGGATAATTAGTCAAAGAGCAATAAGTTATTTGAGATATTTTGCAGAAAGAATAACTACTGACTTTTTTTAACTTTTACATCAATCTTTCCCTCTCATGTTATCAAATTAATGCATATTTTTAACTCTGCATCTGTTGGCTTATAAAACTAGTTGAGGACATTAAAGGCAAATTCCCTTATTTTCATATTTTTTCATTAGTAATATTATGAGTATTACTCATTCAAATGAACTGAATATCCATTACATATTATCGTTTCCTTTCCTTCCCCATTCCTTCTCCCCAATCCCAAGGTCCCATCAAGTCTCAACTATTAACCTGCTCACCTTCAACCACATGACAAAAGGATGCCACTAACATACTTTGTTAACCAGTTCTGCTCTAGAAATCCAGAAATATGGAAAAGTTTTTAACTCTAGTATACAGTTTCAAAAGACAAGGATGAAACAGGTCCAGCTCAAGGTTAAACCTTGATTCACACTGGGACTGGAAATGTAAGTGGAAATATCACAGTAAAACCCACAGTGTTTAATTCTGAACTGCCAAACAAGCAGGAACTGTAGTTTACTTTTATTGATTTATAGACCTCATAGATTCAGGAAACTTGGAGCAAAAATAGATCATCTACTGTGAAAGAACACCACATTCAGAGGAAGGGAAGTTTTCTTTCCTCATTAACATTATTATTATTATTATTATTATATGTCAAATCTGAAGTTGGTCACCTTCGAGCAGGTCACATTTTCTCACCAAAGAAGCCTGATTAATATCATCTCAGTAGTTCTCCATATTTCAAAGTGAATTTTGAGGTTTGCTTAAAGAATCATTTCCTCTCTATAAAATGCAACAAAAATAAGTGTGGATCAAGAAACATTTGATTTCTGTATTTACATGAGTATTGCTTCTATATTTGTTTAATTACTCTTTAGAAATAACAGAGGTCATGTAATTCATGCAGCATATGACTGACAGGGGTAAGACTGCTTTAAGCCTTGATGGGTTATGAACAAAACCATCAGTAGCAATTAAATTTATATAGAGGAATTAAGTGGAAAGAGATCATGCAGAGAAATAGAAAAAAAAATATTGAAATGCAGAGTCATCAAAATACACATCTACCTTGACCATGAAGTAGCTCATTTTACAGTCTAAATGTTTCTTTTCTGACCACAATCATGAAAAAAAATGGTTTGTAACTGACTTCTTGCTTTTAGCCCTCTCAGGAAGCATTATGCCAACCTGATAAATGACTGATGAATTGCTGAAATTTACTTAAGCAAATAGGAAGCACTTAAGATTAAGCACTATGTGCTGCCACTACATCAGTAGTTTTTGTATAGGTTATGGTATGAGCATCACAGACACTTTCTGAATAAAGTCCTTTACAGGAAAAACTCTATCAAAACATCAGCTTCCAGAGCAGCAGGTTAGCTCCCAGGAACAAACTATTACACATCAGAAAGTTAACTCTGGGTTGCATTTAGCTGTCAACACACCCAACCACACATCCACAAACACAGGCCTTATCACTAGACAGACTAGGAGTAGACTAGCATCACAATCTCAGTCTGCAACAATCACATTGGTTAACAAAGTGAACTCAAGATGTAAAGGTTGTTAAACAAGCATTTAAATTTTGAGGAAACTTTGACTCCAAGGAAGCGTCTACAGGTCAGAATGAACTGGCATTTTTAAGATCTTTTTAACCAATAATGGGTTTGATAGTCATGTAGGTCACTTGAGTTCTAGCTCTTAAGTATATTCTTAACAAACTATTACCTTTAATTTTGTTATCATATCTTCTGGGAAGTACTCAAGGCACCTGAAACTAAAAAGGTTATAAAATTATTCTCATCATTACCTGAACCAATGGGAAAAACAGTGGGAATTGTATGACATAAGTCATATCTGATTTATTCACCCTATGCGTTTTCACTCCAGGAAGACCTTCCCTGAAAGTTATGGTGCAGAAACATGTCCCCCCTGAGCTTTTATTCCTGCAAGCAGTACAAAACCAAATGCACTTTCACTGGATGTCCAACTTTCTTTAATCCAAAGATGATGACTTTGGGGGACCTTTACAGAATAAATAAGTGACTCTTAGAATTAAACACTGGCACCTAGACAGACCAAAATCCAGATGGTTTGATGTCATTCCTGGACATACTGCCACCTGCTATCTAATTCCTCATCAGAACATGCATATCTCATACTCACAAATACATGATGACATATTTATATGAGGCTGTTTTTCTGTCTAAGTATTTGGCAGCAAGTCCTCCTGCTTTCGTCATCATATGTCAGATAAAGCTATTCTCATATTTGAGGATTCCTGAGGCTTTTATTGAACTTACATGTGAAATAAGAATGTTTGAGTGTAACTTCCTACCCCTATTTGTCTTTTATTGGTTTAGAAAATACACCATCTTACTGCAATTGTACTCCCTTCTCCTTATGCAGGGAAGAGCTGCCATGGCTATGACATTGCTCAACCTCAAACCTTTACCCAGCATACAGGAGTTCAACAGTTAATTACAACCACACAGGTGCCCAGATCAGCCTATGCACTACCAATTGATCTATGACCAGATCTCTAACTCCAAAGTAAAGCTGAAGGTATGGTTAGCCCCAACACACCCGAGATACGTGGGACTCAGCAACAGAGGGTTGCCTTGGCCTATCTCATCCTTGCTTATAATGTGTGTCTCGGCCTTGGGGTTGAAAACTCAGGCTCTTTCTCCAAATCTGCAGGGTCTCACACATTTCTGAGCTCTTACTGATGTTCTTATCATGTTTAGTGAGAATAAAAATAACTTCTAAAGTAAAATACATAAGCATCTCAGCTGTATATAAACAGTACCTAGTAGCTATAGAAATAAAATTTGAAACATGAACTCCAGTTGCTCAAAACACAGACAAGGTAGCATTACTTGAAAATTCAAGTTGACTAAGTAAATCACCTGACTAGGAACAATCTGAGTTTTCCTTTTCTTTCTGGTGGAGGTATTAGAACAGAGGGCTGAAGGAGGACTGATCCCTAGTTTCTCTCAATATTATGAACTATAAATGAATAATACATCACATGCAAGCAACATGTACAAATCTTCAGCTTCACTCATACATCTCTGAAAATGTTTTTTTCTTTTCCTGCCCTGTAATGCCAATTAAATAATCAGACTTTTATGGCCAGAAAAGCATGTGAGCATACAGTACCAATCAATATCCATATTACATTTTAAACAGCACAGGCCAAGAACTTTCTACTTTTTCTAACCATTGTGCCTCTTCTTTTAAGTATTCCTTCATTACAGTCAAAATATACTGTCTTCAAGCGATTCTCTTCTGTCATCCCTACATCACAAGTAGCCCACTTGATCATATTAAACAAAGTTTTTGGAAGAGGTTATATAAAAGATAATGCAAGCATAATTTTATTTTTCTCAGTATGGGTTTTAAAGCAATCAGCCTTGAAATAAACAAGAGACTCTCTTGATAGGATCAGTCAGTGCTTGTCAGGCATATTTCCTTAAAAAGAATTGACTTGATATTAATAGCAATCTGTCGTTCTCCCTATCAATCAGGAATTGCAATTAGCCACAAACACACCCTCTAGTTCTCCTTCAATCAGGGAAACAGTGCAGAAAGTCAGTTGCAAGTATTTAATAAATTCTTCAAGGGGAAAATCCATCAGAAACTGTTGCAATCATAGTCTGATGCCTTTATTTAAAATGGGTCTTTTCTTTTCTGTAGCAGCTTTATCATTTTTTCAGGGTTATCAAGCACTGGAACAGGCTGCCAAAGGAAGTGGTTGAGTCACCATCCCTGGAGGTATTTAAAAGGTGTCTAGACATGGCGCTAAGGGACATGGTTTAGTGATGGACTTGGCAGTTAGATTAATGGTTGGACTTAAAGGTCTTTTCCAACCTAGATGATTCTATGATTTTCTGTGCGACTTCATAAGCTACAGAGTACTAAGAGCCTTAAAATCTAGGGCTGTGTGTTTTGGGAATTTGTTAGTTCACAGTTATTCAGAAAAAAAAAAAAAAACCAGTGTTGAAAATGTTACTATTCAGCACAAATAAAAATGTACCTTTTTTTTTTTTTTTTCAAGTGCTTGCTGAGAATTGAAGGGTAAGTTTCCTGTCAGCTTTTCCCAAACAACCCCTGCAACAAAGCACCAGAGCAGACTCCCCATTTCCCAGCAGTGAGGTGTCAATAAAAAAACAATGTGAAACTAGGAAGCTTCTTTTCAGAGAGCTTAAGACATTAGCAAAACAGACTGTTTCTCCCAATGGTATGTTTAAACAAGCAAGGTACTATTAAAGTGTTACTGTACAGAACAGAATTTTACTTATGCATGTGTTTATGATGCCAAATACAAGCTTCTGAAATGCCTTGCAAATTATTGTTCATTATCAAGGAGAGACTTTGTCAGCTATTACTAAGCTTCCAGTCTTACTACCATATGCTATAATTCCCCTATGGGAAATTTCATTCAGGGACAGAAAAATCACAGCAGGTAGAAAATCATATGGAATTTTTAGTAGTTCTTAAGAATCATAGAATCGTTTATGTTGGAAAAGACCTGTAAGATTACTGCGTCCAACCACTAACTTAATTGTGGGCATGCATCTTGCTAACAGTGGATTCCCTAATGAGCCAGGCCCATGATCTGGGGCTCTGCAAGGGTGATGAGGCTTGCCTTGGGCCTCAGCAAGAAGGAAATGGAGCAGCTGAAGCAGCAAGTAAACAAGACGCTGTGGTTTGAGACCCAGATCTGGGCTATACCAGATGTGAATGTGAAGGACCAATCAGTATCTGTAATAGGGCGCGTGAACAGTGCAGGTGAAACGAATTGCATTTTGTGTGATTATGTAAAGGAGAGGAGTTTTGTTATATAAGGCAAACTTTGCAAGTAATAAATGGCTTCTGCTTGATTCACATTGAATTGCATGAACAAGTCTGTAATTTCTTCCTGCACCTAATTGCCAAGTCCATCACTCAACCATATCCCTAAGTGTCACATCTACACAAATACCTCCAGGGATGGTGATGCAAATGTGTTGGTGCCCAGCAGTGTGCTTTGGTGATCTGGGGAACACAGTTCTTAAGTAGATTCATTTTACTAGTGACATCAGAACGGGAAGGCAATTAAGTATTTAGGCTAGAAGAGATGCTTTTTGGGGCCTTGGAAGCAAGAGTAAAAGTATCAGACTCTGAAACTGTAAAAAAAACAAGTTTGGATAAATCACAGAACACTACTTCTACAGAGGAAATGTAGATGATGGTTTATAAAATATGTGTGTGTATATGTGTATGTGTGTGTGTATTTAAATAGAAGAATATATTTATACTATGAATACTGTCATATAGATTCTCCTGTTTACTACAGGACTGTTTACTGTACTGTTTACACCTCTTCCTGTCAGATGTGTACAAAGCATAAATTATATACTTATTTTATTATCCTGTACTTGGTGTTTCTAGAAAACTACCAGTGATCTTCCTACATGTTATAAGGTCTCTTTCAAGTACAAGTTAAATAAACATTCCAGAAGAGATTTGGGGTTTGAGAGTTGTTTCTTTTTTCAAGAACTTTTGAGTGAAAAGCTACAAAGCCACCACAGAATTGTTATTACATAATTTAAATACAATTAAAAGGGCAAGAACTGAAACCCCAGAAGGAATTTTCATCTGGACTATAAGACTCAAGTAAAGTAGGTTACATGCACCTCTTAACATCAAATACTAAATCTCAAAATTGTCAGACTAATACTGCTTTGATACTATAGTAACTAACTTTCAAAATTATTATTATATTTTGCAAGAAATATAATATCAATACAAAATTATTTGAGCCTACCTTTTGGCCAGAGCATACATCATGCCCTTTATTATATACACCCTTCTGCCTTGCACACTAATAATATTATCCTGCAAACTTAAGTTAGCAATGAAGTTGCTCTGGTATGCAATAATGGACATATTATTTTGAAAACACTATATAAAAATGCAATATTTTAAAAAATTAGCTTACAGGAATCATACCAGATGGTTTATTCTACTTAACCAGTCTAGTGTTTTAGGAAGGTGTTAAGTTATTCTGCAATGCAATTTGTCTTTCAAGTGTATTTGTCTTCTGCTGGGCAGCTAAGAAAACGTATGCCTTTGCTCTCCTTGGATCAGTGTATTGCAACAGTCGTATATACTAAGTCACATGTATTTAAATATTTTTTTTTTTTTTTACTTCACTTGAAGACACAGCATCTGAATCGGGACATAACAGAACCATGAGGACATGTACCCTAGGCCTAAACTGCGAAAGTACCTTTAGCCACTTAAACTGTCACCAAAATGCTCCATTTTGACAATAGAAATAACCAAAAATGACATTTTGTAATACTCTGCTGTGAGAAAGTCCTATTCTTCCCCTGTTACTCTGTTGTTCTCAGGCAGGAAATGCCAGCTTGTGCAACCATGCAATAGAGATAAGCCACGACACATCGAGGTGATAGTAACATATTCAGCAAAACCTGAACCAGAACAATCTTTGTTAGCCCTTTTTATCTGTAGTTTCCTGAGCCTTGTTTTGAAAATTATCATATTTCAATGCTTTTTTAAAATGGACATTTATTAATTTTTTTTTTTTTTTTTTTTTTTTTTTTTTTTTTTTTTTTTTTTTTATATTTCCCACAGTAAATGTGGTGATCTTGAAGGGCATTTTCAAAAGACATAGAAAAAATAAAACATGGTGATTGAAGTAAGAATCAAAGCCAGTGAAGTCCAGTAAAATAGGATCTACATTTAATTAAATTGGATTTCTCATTCGGAAAGGGAATGATAAATAGCATTATTGTATTTTACAATGCTTTAAATCATGACACATTCACGTATTTATGTTGTTATCAAGTATGTCTAGACATGGCTTCAATGAAGTTCTCTGTTCTACACTTTTAATTAGGGCTTTCTGCTCTGCTTTTTCTAACAGCTTTGGCAAGAGTAATTTCCTATAATGAAAATCAAACATACACGTAAAAGTGCAATTAGAAATTCAACGTCTTTGTGGGAATACAGTCTTCCTATTTGATAATAATGGAATTGAGTTTGACTTACTGCTTGTAATTTCTGCTAGAGGGATCAAATTAGCAATTTACTGGAAAAGTTACCAGACATGCCAAGAAACAATGACTACTTTTCTCTGGAGCTAGTATCATAAAGACTGAGCTAACCCAAAACAGCCCATATTTTTAACACTGGACAAACACCTAGGCATACATCAAAAGTAAAACAAAAAATTAAACCCAATGCAAAGTATTAATTTTTTATCAAATCCATACCTTTCATAACTTTACAAAAACATGTATGTTGTCTTATACACAACCTCTTCACACTAAAGATTTACATCTGACCAACTTTTTTTTCCTCCTATTTCTGTATGTGCATGGTTTTTTTTCGTTTTGTTTTTCTTTCCAATCATTGTAAAAAAAAAAAAAATGTTTCATAGGAGAACTTGATAAATTCAATTCCCTCAGGTGAAAATAAACTAGATTTTAAGATAATAGAGGATTTTTTCCTGTGATAAGAGGAAAACTGAAAATTAAAATAAGCTTAGGTTACCAAATTTATGCAAAGAAGTTGTATGCAGGTTTGCTGCACAGTGGATGTATTCCCCTGTGCATTCACCTACCCCTGATATTTACTTCAATCAATGCCAAGAAGCAGATAGCTTCAGGATGATTTTTTTAAAAGGACCACATGAGAATGACTCTACCATGGAATATTATTCTCCAAGGCTACCTCATCCATCTTGCTAGAATTCCTCTTTTAAAAGGACAAACTGCAAGACCAAATATATCAGCAATTCTCTACCAGATATTTTAAGCCCTTAACAAAGAAGATGAACACCATTATGGTAACTAGCAATTTAAAAAGTGACTGACAGTCTAGAGTGGGACAGTATGGACCCGGTTTAAGCATCTGAAAATAGTGTGTGTGTGTGCATACAAAAGAAACATGATGGGGACAAAAACGAGAAGGGTGATCTTCCCTCTGAAACTGAAAGCAACTGACTACAATGAAGTTACTTGATATGTGGATACTAATGGAATAATAGAATCATAGAATAGTTAGGGTTGGAAAGGACCTCAAGATCATCTAGTTCCAATCCCCCTGCCATGGGCAG
>JASSUY010006801.1:0-14681 GCA_032466535.1 Forpus xanthops | reverse complement strand
CCATAACTATAAACACTGGTGTTATCAGCACTGTTCCCAAGCCGAAAATCCAAAACACAGTGCTGCACCAGCTACCATTTAAAGGAGAAAAATGACTGCTGCTGCTGAACCCATGACAGTGATGATTCATGTTTCATTAAATAGAGAATGTCATTGGATCTGCACTCTTTAAATTGTAATCCAACAAGGTAATACAATGTCAGATGTGCACATAACTACATACATACTCACCTTAATGCTGATCTGTACTGATATCAGTGCATATATTTCCTTGAATCGGGACATAAAGGACAAAGTCCACTCTCAGTGGTGACACTGCATAATTTCCAGTGACCACAGTGGGTAATGTTTAATAGGAGCTGTTAGTCGTACCTCAAAAACAATAAGTGATAAGATGACAGAAAAGTTTGAAGTAACTTTATGGGGAGAAACAAGATAAATACCAGGTCCCCCTGCAGTAATCACCATTTACTGAATTCTTAACATTTTACTGGAATCACAGTAAGTAAAATATTGAAATATTGTTAAAAATAAGAATTTTATTCAATCTGTAATTCTTATTTCTGCTTCCTTTTCCTATGTATTATTTCACAAGCAAGACTCACAGTTTGTCTTTCCACAGTTTCCCCTTCTTTTGGGAAAGAGTCAAAGACAGGTCAGATAGATTAGGATTACAGCAACTAGAGTGCAATCTTTCTTTTAGGGATGGGGGAAATTGCAGACACAAATAACTGGGATAGAGAAAGTAAAGAATGCTCCTATTCATGTGCAGGCAGCCTCATACTCATATCTGCAAACTCATACTGAGCTCTCGAACAGACATAGAACCAAAATTTGGAGGCCAAAAGTGTTAATAAGGTATTAATAAACAAACAAGTAAATTAATCTTGACACCTCTTCTAATATATCTTTCTGAAAATCTGCATTCCAAAATTACCTTTACAGCTGTGAAGACAGGAGGGAATGTTTCAGTACTAAAGAAAATGTACATCTTATCTACACATCTCACTAACCATGCTCTGATAACTTTAAATCATAGGACATAGTGTGCTATGGAATTGAAATATAAATCTGATTAGATACATGCAAGAGCTTTGTCTTATCAGTATCCAGTCTGAGAAATTAGTGATCATTCAGCAAGCTGGTTCTGTTCCAGCAGTGGAAATTTTCAATTATTTGATCTAGATCAGATTCAGGGATAATTTAGTCTCAGCACCTTTCTGATTGAAGACTTTGCCCCACAGAGCACTGCTGAGGCTCAGAGGTTCTTATGTTGTTTCTCTACACTTGATTTTTCTCTGCTTTGTATTTTCCCATAATTAATATTTTATCTTTGCTAATTCAATGCCATTCTTTCTTCTACTTTTGTAGAATTTCTTTTCTCTTTAGAAAAAAATGACAGCCCCCCCCAAAAAAAAACCTCCCTTGTCCAAGCTACATAGAAGGTTAATACTGAAAAGGAGGCTAAAGATGTATATATACAGATATATAGATATCAGTAAGAGATACTTTTTTCTTATAATTCTGATTGTTCTCAAACCACTCACATTTCAAGTACTCTGTTCACAGTTTTACCAGTCTTCTGAACTCTGTGACTGCAGTTAAAATCCTCGTATAGTCAAAAGTTCAAAAACATAAACCAAGTATCTCAGGTAGCTAAGAATTCACACCTACCATCAGTTATGTTTCTTATGTTTCCATTGCTCTGTCAGAGAGTGGAATTGCAATTACAGAGCCTTGTCAGCAACACAGCCTTACTAATAGTAATATACTCTTTAACAAGAGCTGCACCAGAACTGAGCCTTCATAGCCATGGCAACATATCTGCTCAAAAGAATGTGAACCTTTTAAAAGACTTATGTTGTTTCTCACTTGTTTTGTTACTCCCAATTCTTTTGTCTGACAAGAAGATGTCCTCCAAAATTTCCCAAGTACATTTACTCAAGTCACTAAGGACACCAGCAAAGTCATTGGCATGAGAAGCAAGAGAACATACCAGATGTTGATGATGACTTGCTCTTCAGTCTGATTCACCCTCCCATTATCTTATGTAGCCAGTGCAAGGAAATACTGGATAGTGGTGTGGTGGGGGCAATAGTCTTTCTTTGCTGCTGCGTGGCTGCCCAACTTTGACCATGCTTGGCTTTCCAGCTACTTTCTTGGCAGTGTAGCCCAGTCTACTGTGGGGCTTTGCAGGAAACACCCTACTAAACAGTCTTCAAACACAGAAAAAATTTACTATGCTGCCAACCCCTACCAGCTGATGTAGCTCTGCCACATAACAGAGGTTAATGGTACATTGCAGATATTTTTTAATAGAAATGGGAACAGGGGGTGAGGGCTGGGAGTTTAACCTTGGGAGCACCTGCAAGGAAAATGATGAATGCTGAAGGGAAGAATGTAATGGAGGATGCACAGAGGGAAGCAAAATACTTAGGCAAGTAAATGATTGAATCAGTGACTGAAACAATGTCTCTGCTGGAGATTAATACAAATGAGATTTAACGCTTCACTAAGTAAGTTTCCCTAATTTCTTTAAGAATTAGTATTGGTTTTATGTTGGATTTGCCTAAGATGCAACTTGTTATTTAATCTATAAAGCCATTATTAGCTGCATGGTGATTGGAAAGCAGCAGGAAGATACTGTGATTTTGTCTTAATTATTGTCCTGCTCCTGATTTTCACAAAGAGGATGTATGGTCCTGCCCTCTTTTGTTGCTCTCAACATCTTGTATCTAAGCCATAACTAACATTGTTGTGTCTGTTTAAGAACTGTACTAAATGTGTTTCCACTGATTTCTAGAATAAACTGTAAGCCTACAAAGCTTTGTTTGCCTTCCTCTCCTTCCTGGCCCCAGACATCAAAAGGAGGTATTTGGTTAATGGTTAATTAAACACTTCCACTGAGCAAGCCAGAGCTTTGTAAATCCAGATCTTCCTCACTGTATACCATTTGGAATCAGCTGAAAGGTTTGAATTTGCATTTTGCCAAGTTGGAGGCTACATTCATAAAACTGGAAACTTTGAAGTAAGCAGAGATAAAGCAAGCCAGCAGGCTCTTAAACCAAGGTATATGAAGTGGAAAAAAAATTCACAACTCTTCCTTCACGTAGAGACCTGAAGACACAACCTTGATAATGAGGTGCCATGCTGGCTTATTAGAGTCCTGATCATTTAAAATGTAAATCCTAATGAAGGTACAAAGAGCTACAGAAAATAGAAGGAGTGGGTTGGATTTTAATAAATGAACATGCCATCTGCCTCTCTTACGTCCCAACAAATCAAGCATTGCTATCTTTGTAATTAGGATTGACAAATAGCCAACTCCCAAGAAACAGGATTAAGAGATACGGAGGATTAGTTTTGTATCCCCTGATGAGCTAGCATGAGGTGAAAACCTGGGGCATATTGTCTTTCTGCAGGTCTGTGATGAACTGATTGCAGTTACTGCCCAGGAAAGCACACCGGTTTGTATAGCAGAGTCATAGAATCATAAAATCATTTAGGCTGAAAAAGACCTTCAAGATCATTGAATACAACCTAATATTGACTAGTCCACCATTAAACCATGTCATCAAGCACTACTTTTATGTGTCTTCTAACTATTCTGTGATTCTATGATTTTGTGCTGACTCAACCATTTCCCTGGGTAGCCTGCTCCAATGCTTGATAAGCCATTCAATGAAGGGTTTTTTTTTCTAGCATCAAATCTAAACCTTCCCTGCTCAACTTGAGGCCACTTCTTTTTGTTTTATCAGTTGCTACTTGGAGAAGAGGCAAACCCCCCCTCACTTCATCCTCCTTTCAGATAGTTGTACAGAGTGATGAGATCCCACTGTCCAAAAAAAAAAAAAAAAAAGAGAAAAGAAATAATTAGTGCTTGTGGTGCTTTATGAGTTATTTCACAGGACATAGAGCAACCAAGTTAGACTTTTCTACATTAGCTTATCCTTTTTCTTAATTGAGCCTCTTTGAGGGCACTGGGAAATAAGGTGCAGATTTGAAGGCATGTGAGAGATGGCCCAAGTAACAGAACTGAATACTGACGGAAGTCAGCTCAAATTCTGCCACTGGTTCTAGGAACAGAGATTTCAGAGGGTATTTGTTGTTCTTCATTTGTAGTAGTTCACAGAGGCATTAGGAGAACTTCTGTCTTGGAATTCCTTTCTGTTTGCTATGTGGTATATGAAATTAAAGAAAAAGTAGACTAATTAAATGTTCTATTTAGTAACTTCAGGGCTGTATCTCCACAAAGATTTCATCTTATTTCATCTGTTGACAGCTACACATTAAAACTGTAAGACTGGAAGTCTTTTTGAAAATCTACCTCTAAGGCAAATAGTGAAAACATGAATTTTCTTTATTTAACATTAAAAAAAAAAAAAAAAAAATTACCAGTGTGTGTTCACTGACTATAGAAAAGATAGTCAAAAGGACATTTTTATAGGAAAATTAACAGATCAACAATTTGCAATGTTGGAAGCCCTTCACAGACTGTTTTATTTTATAGAACTCTTTAAATATGGCTCACATTGTTTTGATGGGCAGGACCTGCTTATTCTTGTGTGTCCTGGGTTCAGCAGTAGCAGTCATTTTTTCTCCTTCTTAGTAGATGGTGCAGTGCTGTGTTTTTGACTTTCCAGCCTTGGAATGATGCTGGTAACACCAATGTTTTCAGTTGTTTCTAAGTAATGTTTATTCCAACCAAGGACTTTCTGAGTCTCATGCTCTGCCATGAGAAAAAACAACTTAGTTTCTTATGTGACCCAAGTAATTCTACAATCATTGAATGATTTGGATTGGAAGGGACCTCCAAAGTTCAATCAGTTCCAACCCCCCTGCCGTTGGGCAGGGACACCTTCCACTAGACCAGGTTGCTCAAAGCCCAGTCCAATAATCAGTTTATGTGATTCCCTGGTGATCGCCACTCCACCCTGGAAAAGATGAAGTTTCATTATTAAGAACCTCAGCCAGAAGCAGACTTCTCACTGGATATGATTCTCTCTGCGGAAGTGGAGCATCATTCCTGACAGTTGGGTTACTTAAGCTTCTAGGCAAGTGTTTGAACACTCGGAAAGAACATAGATTAAAAAAGAAAAACAATGAAAGTAAAATGGGTCTCTAAATCCTGCAAAGAGCCAGAAGCACTGCCAGTAGGGATGTGAAAGGAACATTCAGTAAGTCAATGTAAGCATGGGAAGAGCCATGAAACATCAGTATTTTTAAACACAGATGCGACTGGGAAAGTTGTGAGATTAAAGGATGCTACAGTGCTCTTCTAGCCTTTCCAGGGGATTTTCTGATGTCTTTCATGAGAGGTCATCCACATTTGGTTGTTTTCTTTTTGTGCTGCACAAACCCAGATGTAGTTCAAAATAAACAGATAGTTAGGTCAGTGAAGGAATCTTAGCTGCAGAGCTCTGTACCAGAGTGAAAGGGATAGGCAAAGTTTTACATGGAAACATTTTCTGTTCCCCGTTACAGCAAGGAGCTAGAGCACTTGTGCCTCATAAACAAGAGACTCTTAGAACTCAACCAGAAACCAGAATTGTTTGTTCGGCCTGAATAGAGACTAGAGTAAAAGTATGGTTCTCTTCTCTTGCAAAAGCACAGTCATTGTTAAGAACAGCTGACTTTCTCCGTTAACTGCTTTCTCATTCTCCCTAAAGAAATGAAGGAACCCACACCTTTTAATTGGTAGCCAGATGATCAAGGGACAAATGTACTAATTAATCCAAGCAAAAGAACAAAAATGCTGAATAACTGTGGTAAAAAAAATTAACTATTCTGATGCTAACAGACAGCAGAACCTCCAACAGTATTCCTGATGCACAGCAAAATTTCTGGGCCAAGCAGAAGGGGCAATTTCAGTTGCAAGAGCTGACAGAGACCAAGACACTGTCAGTTAAGCAACAGTATTGCTTCTTCCTGCTGTCCTCAAGGGCAAGATTTAGCTTGTTTACGGTAGATGTCTGGGATGGGTCAGGAAACAAATGCCTCAGAAAATCCATCTGTCCAAAGCAGCCCTACAACAGGAGGCTTCTAGCATCATTCATTTGTGAAGTAACCCTGCAGCTTCCCCTTCAGTTCTCTGAGGCAAACATTAGCATCCAGAAACTCTCAACTGTGTGGTAAGTGGAGATAGGTTATGCAGCCTGTAGAGTGTATAGGTCATCTGCTCTAGTGTTTAAACATAACCACAAAAAAAGAACACACTATAAAGGACCAGAATGGCATGAAGTGAGAGGGGATTAACAAGAAGAATCGAGCAAAATTATGTGGAATTGCTGAAGTAGTATTTCTTAGAGGTATTTAGCTTTCTTAGAAGTCTAAAGAAGTTTTGATCTATAAAAAAGTAGAGGAGAAATGGGTGGATTTTTGTGACTCTTTCTTCACTATCTGCTACAGCAGGAGACCTGCTACCTCCAAGCCTGCCACAGCTAGCAGATACAGAGGAATCTGAAAGCTAGGAACCATCTCAGAAATGACAGTCAAAGTAAGTGCGACTTCCAGTCATCTCAGTGGACATTATTTTCACTTTTAAATGAGATTATCTACAAGATTTGTTGTGGTTTGTCCAGGGAATAAGGGTTACCCAAGGTAGGGTGAGGGTTACCCATAGTGAAGAAGAGTCCAGAGGGTGGTGGCAGAGCAGTTAGTCGACTCAATATGAGTGATAAAACAAACTTGATTTATTACACTACAAACCCGTATTTATACTCTGTTACAAACACCTTTGTTGTCCACACTCTATTTTTACTTATCATTGACTAGCGGCTGCTGTCCATGGGTATAAGTCCAATTGTTAATTGGATAGTTCTTTCTCATCGCTTCTTATATCCATATCTTGCCGACAACAGGAACTTCTACCAAGGTTAGCTCTCGGGATGTTCCACAGATGCTCAGCTCCTTCATCCCTCCTTTATCAGGATCCTACAAATATTCGGGACTTTCCAGCCGGCCTAAGGACAGCTTGCTTTTAACTCTTCTCTTTGCTTAGTTTCATCATGACTTGCAGTCAGGCCTAGCACTTATGCTAAGTTATACCAATATATTTATGCAGCTAACATTCTTCTAATTAAATGGTCTTATATATATAAAATGCTGTTCAACAACCCTCTAAAGACAATTAGAAAACCAGCTCCAAGCAGCATCATCGCAGTGCAAGGTGGCAGGCTCACTCTCTGCAGGCGTCCCCTCAGAGGCTCTGCCCCCCCTACACTGCATGAGTCTCAGGCTTTTGTACTTACTGACTAAAATTCACACTCATTCCGACACAGGTGGCCAGCCTGCATCCAAAGAAGTGCTCAGCAGTATCTGTAAGGGTTTACAAGGGTCGATGCTTAACTTATCTATGACTACTCTTAACATATCTATGGTTACTCTTAACAGTTCGAAATATATTCCAACTCGTCAAAGCCTGGATTGTTCAGAGCCTCTAAAGGGCCATGCCCTCAGCCTCTAAGCCAGCCCACAACAAAGATTCATTGTTTCAGAGTAGTGAATGCACTAGAATATGCACAAAAAATGGAGTTGGAATATCTCATAGAACGAGTTTGCTTCAAAACTTCTGTCTCACAGACTTTGTGAGACAAAGTATTTGATAGGTGTGTCCAGTCAAAATTGCTCTGTTTTTTTAGAATTACAATTTGCAAGGATTTGTTCCTGGAAAAGCTGAAGACTAACACCATTCAGTGAGGAATCCTGAGTACCTTTGAAAAATTTATTATGTGAACACTTGACTAATGGAAAATTGCCAAAATTTATCAAAGAAAGATATTAATTAGAAATTACTTAGTTTTAGCAACAATTTTCATGGGGAAAGAGAGGAAAAGATTGTCTGCAGTGCTGTTTGATTTCTCTGCTTTTGTAATATGAGTGATTTACTGCAGAGGTGGTTGTATAGTTAAGGTAATGGGTATGGGACCACTTAGATCACTTTCCTTGGAGGACTCTTTTAGCAAGTCTGTGCAAATCAATTAGGGTCAGTCCCATGTAAGAGCTTGTACCACATTATTGGCTCCTTCTTCTTCCAGCACTGAATTATGGCCTCAGAATTGAGGGCCCAAAATCCATGCCTTGTCAACCATATCAAGCTTCTTGGCCTAGTTAGGCTGAATGCTCTTTTGGGAGAGCACAGCTGCTAGCTATAGCTAATCAGGTTCAGGTCTCAGATAGCATATTCATTGCCACACAAAGACAGATAATAAATAGCTCCTTGATAAGCAGTTCTCCTATGCTCTAAATCTACATCTGCTGAAAACAGAATTCAAGCTCTGATATTTACTGTTGTCCAACTCAAGGCAAAAGGGCAAAAGTGCTGTCCTTGGACTGTGCAGAAGTGCCTGTACCCCAGCTAAATGGACTGAGGTGGTTAGTCAGGCTCCTGTGGGCCTTAAAAGGGCCCTTTGCTGCTCAGCCTTCATCTGTCTTGACCATAAGTTTCTTTTCTTTACCAACAGGAGCTTAGTGGGGCAACTGAGTGTACTGGGTGTTATGGCACAATGCCACTTCTGTATATGGAAGAGTGAGAATGGAGAGCACAGCTGAAAAAAATCCCCAGAAACAGGTAAAAGCAACAGACAGAGTGACCTCAGTTTTGCAAAAGTCCTCTCTCTCACTGGAATGCCAGCTGTTCCATGGCATGCCAGGGTAGCTTCTGCACCATGCTCATATGAGGTCTAGATTTCCCCAGAGTACATACGGACCCTCCCAAATCACTCTGCTCTTTCCTACTAATTGGTTCAAATTAATTAAGAAACACTGGGGGTGTAGGGAAGACATTAATTTTATCCAGATAAGGAATTGCATAACCACAAACTTTTGCTGAAAATTACCAGCCTGACAAGCATTAAGTGTTCGGCCCTCTGAGCTCACCTGAGAGCTGTGCCTTGCTCAGGACTGGATGTCCCAGAATTGCATCTCCTCACTCCCGTCACCTTCATGGAGCCACAAATTTGTTAAAGCACACCCAGCTAATAATTTCTTCCACTGAATTGCTCTCTCTGGGATCTGGAGATAGGGACACCAATCATAGCTCAGTTTTGCTCAGAAAGGAAAGATGGAATTTTCTACTTACTAGAAACAGTGTATGTTTAGCTCAATCTCCATACAAAAATTCACAAGACTCTTTTATCCAAACTCAGTCTAAAATATTGCACCACAAGTGTTATGACCTGACATGACATAGCAAAAGGCTTAAACACATGCAGACTTCCATGGAAATCAAGTGTAAGGTTAAAATAAAACCAAATTTTAGAGTATTACCTGAACAACTAAAATAGTTTTCAGTGAATATTCTATACTCAAAAGCATAGGGGTTTAAGGTTTTCTATCCAAGGATACTCATTCCTGGCAGTTCTATTGCAGTGTTGGGGATTAGTTCATAGAGGCTTTTCCCAAAGTCTTAACATAATTTTTTAGTCTTGAAAAGCTGACATGTATTAAGCCTGTGAAAACCTTCCTAACACTGAACTCAATATTGTTGAAGCCAAGTCTCTGGGGAATGGTACTTCGGAGAAGAATGTGTATTTTGCTAGCAGATTGAATCCCCACCTGCCCCTTCAGTGGCTTTTTGAAGTTATGCAAAAGAATAAGGAGGGCTGGAACAATCTAACTCAGTAATTCCTCTCTATCCCTCATGTGCTCAGTGATGGCCACACAAAGAAAAGTTGGGGTAACTTACAGCATACTGCTTTAATGCTGTTCTGTTGTTGCCATAGAGAAGGCATGTGTTACAGTGTACACACATTTGTCCTGCGCACAGAAAATCTCTGGATTGTATAGTCCTGCTGCAGATCAGTTAGTGAGAGGCTGGGTGAGAAAGTGCCCTTTCCCACTGTTATACTGTGGCATAAACACTGGTCACCTGCTAAGGCAGCACATGCTATATAGTCATGATCCATGGCACTACGATGGTAGGCACTATCAAGGTGTATAATAAAAAATGCATCAACTGCAGGATAAAGGATAAAGGTTTGAGTGGTTTGCAGCCAAATGATAACAAAGACACATTAAAAAAATGAAGGATTTCATGGAGGGTGCTTTATTATTAAACAGACACATATTCACACAGAAAACAGCAGCAAAACTAATTGGCCTATTTTGTGCCAGTATAGGAATGCTAATACTTATTCAGGGTGCATAGCAGTGTGCATCTCTACCTACTCATTAGAGGATATGAAACCTTTATTGGCAGAAAGATTCTAATTACAGTTTACCCACCTTTGGTCTAGAAACAATTATCTGCTAATGAATGTTAACTAAGGCACATGAATGACTACTGAAAAAAATAGACTGGGTGAGTGACCAGGATGACAGTGTTGAAATTTCTCTCTCAGTCTTGGCCAGTAACAGAGGACAATTATGAAGAACACAAGAGGCACAAAGTAGAAAGGTCCCATTTCAGCTGACAGGAAAACATTTAAAAATATTTCTATAATGGTGATCTATATTAGTTTCTACCACCAAATGGGTAATTTGAGAGAAGCTGGACTCAATGGCATAATAAATTGGTTTCAATAACAAGATCAGATACGTAAAGGTACAGCAGAGAGGGCAGAACAGAAGAGAGTCTTAAAAAATAGCCAATCACTTGGAATTATTCCCTCCAGAACTTTTTCAAATGAAAGATCCTTCCAAAAGAGCAGCTCTTATTCAAGCTTTTTCTCTGAAGAACCTACCCTGACATTTTGTTAGGAATGAAATTTGAGACCTTAAAAAAAAAAAAAAAAGAAAAAAGAAAAAAAGAAATAAAAAAACGAAGGTCAAAGAAGTTTTGCAAAGATAGCAAAGATACTTTAGTGTTTGCAGTTGCTGCGCAGGAAAAAGGTCCCCCATACTTTCCTCTACCTACCTGTCATATTGCAGCTATGCAAAAGGATGATAAAGAACCTGATCCCCTAGCCACAGTAATAAACTATTAGCTGCAGGAATGAAGCTGCAATCTCATAGGCCCTGCATTATTTTGGTGACTTTCCTGGTAAAAAGTGAGTCTCAAAGAGTACAAAAAACGATGAGTTTCTGGGAGGTTCTGCCTTCAGATGAAGACATATTTTTTCTGCCAGGACTTTCTGCTCTATAGTGCATCCTAACTACTACTTTACAAGCTGTATACCAACTCTGGCCTTTTGATTCAATGTCAGCCCATCACCCCCAAGGGATGGGAAGTGCTTTTGTAAAGCGCCTTTCAACTCACAAGAAGCTGAGCAGCTCTTGAAAAAGCCTAGAGCCTGGCCATACATACTTATCTCTGTCTAATTTAAGGAGCTCAGTGCACCAGATTATGGAGGAAAGGTGATTTGATTCTCAGCTAGAAACAGGTGCTTGTTTAGAACAAAACTACTGGCATAAAATTACTCCTTTTTAGTAGTGTGAGCAATATGGCTATACCACTTGCCTGTGTGTTACTAATACAGATTGAGACACAATGGAATAAAAGGTTGAGCTCCAATAAATCGAGATGTGATATCTTGAAACCTTGAGGGAGAACATGAGTTTCTCAGCTTTTATTCTTAAATGCGAAATACAGAAGAATATGTTTCAAGTTTAACTTTTCCCCTGATATAATATTCACATCTTTATACATGTTTCTGTGTTTTATAGTTCAGCATTTTGTAGCAATAATCTCCTCTGTGACATTACTAAACACAGGACTAATCAAATTACATATATATGTATATATATATATACACATATATATAAGAACATGTGCAAATATAACAGAAGCCAAAGGTTTAGAATCTCATTCACAAATACTTAACTTCAGTAACTTAAGTTAGAATAGCATATGGTTTTCCCTTTGAAAATTACTTTAAAAGCACAAAATTGTAAAATGATCACTCGATGTGGCTACATTTTCCAATAATTTATTAGAAAACCTCTTAGAGAAGTCATTCATACTGCATTATTAACGGATCAGTTTATGGCAACCTGCTAAGCAGCACAGCACATAAATAAGGTAAATTTTAATTTAATGTATTTCTGTCTCTAATACCTGATTCCCTGAAAACATTGTGAGGAAATGAGAATGATATAAGTAAGAAGATGGCCTCAGCAGAAGGTAGCAGTTGTTCCAACTTCCCCAGAGGAGCCTAAACCTGCTACTCTGTCCTTGAGATCCTAGAGATCTGTCCTGGGTTCAGGAGTAGCAGTCATTTTTCTCCCTCTTAGTAGCTTGTGCAGTGCTGTGGTTTTGACTTTCGACCTGGGAACAGCTGTGATAACATCGATGTTTTTAGTTGCTGCTCATTAACGTTTATTCTGACCAAGGACTTTTTGAGTCTCATGCTGTGCCACAGAGGAGGGGAAGCTGAGAGGAAGCAGACACAGGACACCTGACCCAAACTGACCAAAGAAGTATTCCATGCCACAGCACATCATGCTCAGTATATAAACTGGGGGTAGCTATCTGGAAGGGTTACATCATTGCTGGGTATTGGTTGGCAGGTGGTGAGTGGTTGTATTCTCTTCCCTTGTTATCTCCATTATAATTATTATTATTGGTGGTTGTAGTTGTGGTTTGTGTTATACCTTAGTTACTGTTCTTACCTCAATCCCTGGGATTTACATTCTTTTGATTCTCCTCCCCATCCCTCCGGGAGCTGAGGGGAGAAAGGGGGGGAGTGAGAGAGTGGTGCATGGCACTGAATTATGGCTGGGCTTAAACTATGACAAGCTCCCTATCTGCAGTGTTGATGGTGGGATATTTTGTATCAGTGTGCCACACAGGGTCAATCTGCCAGTTAGAACTTGGAGAACAATTACTTGTTACCCTGCCTATTTCCTAACTTTCTTACTTCCAAATCTGATTTGTTAATTCCTAGACAACTCTGTGTTTGGTAAACTAATGATGAAAGTACTGTTGCAACCTGCCTGCTCTCAAGAAAGTCAGAAATGGGAAGTTTAGGTGGAGTGACTCTAGGTCATAGCCTCAGATGACTCACACAGTATTGTAATGTTATGAACATGAAAATCAAGGCAAATTTGGGATACCATTTGAAGCAATACGCAATTGATTGCTTGCTAATGCATGTGGGTTTTTTTAGTGAAACATCACAGAACAATGTTCCACTAGTAAATGCCAGGGATTTAAGATGTCTCCTGCATTTATTTTTAGATCATCTGGGGTGAAGGGGATACTAATCTGTGTGGAGCATTCTGCACCTGATTAATAGGCTGCATTGGGTAAGGGTAGCTAGCTTGGGGACACAGGGTGCCATTTCATTGTTACCTATAATTCACTTCCATCTTTTTTATATTCCAGTAAAACATTCTGGCATAGCTACAGCATCCTGTTCCCTTGCAACTGAACAGACAAAAGTGCTTAAAGAAGCATGGAACATTATTAAACTCACAAATATAAACAAGTAAGGTTTTCAGATCTGCTTATTTCTGAAAGAAAATGCACCTTGTCTTTACATTTTCGTTTTGACATGTAGGACAATGCAAGACTCTTTGGAAACTGGGATTGCAAAAGGAAAATACCTAAACAAACCCCAAGTGCTTGCAATAGCTAGTGATTTAAACATCAATTTGCTGGCACTATTAAATCCCCAAGGTTGAAGAAAGGGAAGTTACTGGCTAATAACTTTATAGTAGTGACCTGCAATGTTACATGAGGGCTAGTAAGTAGAGAAGAATTTATCTTTTTCTCTCTCATTAGAGCTACAGAAGGAAACAAACACCCTGCATTAGAGAGGTAAGTTTTTGTTTTTGGTTTTTTTTTTTATTTTGAGCAGGGGGTTGTTTTTATTTGTGAGTTGGGTTGCCTGGAGCTGCCACAGTAGAACAGTATAGTTATACTGGAAAGCATTCCTTCGCTGTAAAGATGGTAATTGTTGCTTTTTTGCTAATGTTCAGTGGAGTGCCCAGCATAACACACATGCCTGTATGGATACCTTATTTGTATCAAATACATTGGTATTTTGTAGATGTGTGAGAGGGAAATGAGAGGAGTCCTGAAAGCCTGAGGAGTTGGTGTTAGTTCAATGTATCAATGAAAGTAAGTACCACTGAAAGCTACAGATCTGGAGCAGCAACATGAACTTGATCATTTTAGCCTAACTAACCACGAGCTCTGTGACAGCAAAGCTGGACCAACTCATTCACTTGGAGAGTGCCCATACATATGCCTTCCCTCCAGGTGCAAAACTTAGAAAAGGAAAACTTATTTGGGTAGAACACCAGACATCCTGGGGCCTACCTCAGCCTTTGGGAACAGACTAACATAGATGCCCAGGAACCATCATAACTCCTAATATTTTGACCTCCATCTTTCTTTGCAAGAAAGTTTCTTTTCACCATGCCATTGCTCGTATACAGGCATGTGCACACTTAAAAGATACCCACCTGGAGAGCTCACTGCTATTTATCCTTCTCTCTCAAAGAAAAGTGGGAGAACTAGAGGACATGACCACCAGAAGACTCAGCTATAGAAAGTGTTTGGGTTCAAGGAACCATTTCCCCCTGAAGAGACTCAAACACCATGGTGATAAAGCAATAGGAAAAGCTGCTTAAGTGTCTTCCACACTTAAGTCCAGAAAGAAAGCTCAAGCCGGAGATGAAACTGGCCCACCAGCTAATGCTGAATGTCACTGCAGGTAGAATCATAGAATCATAGAATAGTTAGGGTTAGAAAGGACCTTAAGATCATCTAGTTCCAACCCCCCTGCTATGGGCAG
>JASSUY010006798.1:2977-16714 GCA_032466535.1 Forpus xanthops | reverse complement strand
CCCGCGGCGCTGAGGGAGCCCTCGGCTCTGCAGCAGCGCCGCTGCCGGGGGGTCCCACGCGGGACGTCCGCCCCCGCGTACCCCGAACCCTTAAAGCCTCCGTCCGGCGGCGGAGCGGCCCCTGCGGAGCTGTCACGCTCTGAGTGCCCACGGGACGGCGGCGGCAGGAGCGAGCGGGCTCTGTGCCGTCGCTGGGGTGGTATTCTCTATGTCCAGAGCACACCACCAGGCTCGTTGCTGTTGCAGCTGTAGCAGCCCCGTGGCTGTGCCCTCAAAGCCCTCACCTCTCTGGAGTCCTGCTGTTTATCTGGGGAAACGCTCCAGCGTTCCCTCGCCTCATCCAGTGCGTGCAGAACGGTCAGAATCACTTGTCTGTCGTTTTCTAGACCTGTGCTTTTCCACTGGGTCAGCTGGAGAGCAGCGTAAGGTTAAAAAGGCGTTTGCTGACGTGCGGGGAATGCTTTTCCTTGTTCCTGCCACGGTGATGGGAAGATAACCCCAAGAAATGGCATTTTCCAAAGCCTGAGGCATTGAGGTCACCCTTTGCCCCGCACCAGAGCCGCTGGCACAGAGGATGGTGCCGAGCAGAGGGGTCCTGGTGTGCCCCATGTGCACTGTGCTGCACAGGGGGAAAGCAGCTTCTCCTTCCCCACTGGCTTTGCCGGATGCTGCAGCCCGTGTCCATGGCACAGATGATGTGTGGGTACCTCCAGCCTGCGTCACTGCAGCCTGGGCTGTTCCCCTCAGTGTGACCGATGTGATCCTCCCATTGCTGCTGTCGGCAGCGACCACGCTCAGCACCCGCGGGAGAGCAGAGCGGGCGCGGGAGGAGAGGCTGCGCCATGCACGGGGGCGGCTCCTGCCCTCCTTGTCCCCTTCCTGCTGCCCTGCCAGGCTGCGTCAGCGCGGGAGGAGATCGGGCTGATACACACCTGACCTGCGGATGTGGAGCCGAGCGAGTCATCAGCTCCATCATCACCAGCCCTGGGCTCATCGCGTGCTGCTTTGGTTCTTCCCAATCGTTCATAGCAAAGATGGGACATTGTCCAGAGGGGAGGGAAAATAACTGCGGCGGTGGGAAGTTATGGGAGCTGAGAAAAGTGGTTCTGTTCAACCTGCGCAGCTCGGCTGAGAGCGGACTCAGCTTGGCGCATGTGCTGCTGAGAGGACGCTGTCAGACAAATGCTCTCTGTGGTTTGAATCAAGCGAGACATGGATGAGATCTCCGCAAAAGCTTTCACAGGGACTCAAATCCTGCAGCAAATTCTCCTCAAGGAGCCCCTGTTCTGGCAGGGATGGGGATCCCTTCTGACCAGCGGATCAGAGCAATGTCGGGTCACCCCCACGTAACTGGTGAGGTGACTTGTTTGGATCTCCCATTGTTTGCTGGTGCTTTGTGTGTGGTGGGAGCACAGGACACGCCAGCCTGCGGTGTCTGCCAGGCACCAAGAGCCACTTCACAGCTGAGGCTTCCTGATGGCTTTCATGATTCCCAGACACTGGATAAGCCCCGTCTGTCCCTCAGTGCCGGCAGGTTCTGGCGGCAGCGGAAACCTGCTGGGCCCAATCCCACATCCTGTTATGGCAGCAAGACTCATGCGAAAGCTTCATTATCTCCCTGGCTCCTCATGACAGCGCTGGCTCTGCCCTTGCAGGTCACCACATGGCTGCGGTGTGAGAGGCGGCAGAGGGCATTAGGGAGGAATGGGACCATATCCTGAAAAGTTTACCCTTTAAATCACTGATTAGCATCAAAGGCTGTAAAAATGTATGAGCCCTCACAGAAAGCGCATAGGAGAGGAGCCTGGGTTTCAGGGGCTGAGGTGGCTGGGAGAGGGAACGGGAGAGGGAACGGGAGAGGGAGGGAACGCAGAGGTCTGAATGCAGAGAGCCCCTTTCCCATTGGTCCGTGTCAGCCTCAGGGTGTTCCATGTCTGTGGAGCTGGGTGGGCACACACCGGGGCCTGAGCAAGCCCCTGCTGCCCATGGCAGTGGGATTTACATGGGTGCTGTGAGCTCTGCATCAGTTCAGGATGACCTGCCCAGCCCAGCCCCCTCGAGCAGGCTCCAGCAGCACATGATGAGCGCTGGGTGGGAGGTCAGGCCCGGAGCCACAGGGCGGAACATCGGATCTCTGGCAGATACGGGCAGTCCGTGTGGAAATGGCACCGAATTGAGTCACGGCCACAGAGAGGATTAAACCTGTTCTTAAAATGTGTTTCCTGCACTGAGCCCTCTTCCCACACAGGTTTGGCAGCACGCAGCGCTGCACCTTCCTGCTCCCAAGTCTCACCCCTTGCACTGCTGCATCGCTCCGGTCCGACTGATGGAGCAGGACCTTCACCTCTCCCGTGCTGGCAGCCAGCAGTGGACACTGCTTACAACTGCAGCAGTGACATGGAGCTCAAACCAGTTGGTTTCAGTCCCCTCACAGTTACAGGTTTAAACTTTGTCTTTTGATCCAGCAAGTCTGACCCATTCTTGCCCGGTGCTCGAGTCTCCTGGCCAGGCTAAAGTGCTCCTATAATGCTGATTGCACTTTGGCTTGTGTGTAATTCAGGAAGAAATAGCTAAATAGGAAAGGAAACAATTACAAAATCAGACTCCATCACTGCTGAGTGGCTTGAGAACAACTCAGTGTAAAGGGGTTGTCACTCATGATTGAGTACTGCGCACTCTGTTACCTCAAACATGTTAAATGAGTCTCTACCCTGCAATCAGGTGCACAGAAAAGAGAAGTAAAGGTGGCAGTGCCTTTAATTTGTCTTTTAATGTGTGTCTCTGGTGATGGCAGCAGCTTGGGCCTGGGCTCTGCAGGCAGATTCCTGTGCTCCCTTCACCTTGGCTGAGCTCTTGACTTGAAATCCCGAGACCTTTCCCCCCGAGAGCTCCATCCCGTTGGAGCAGAGCCTTCCCTCCTTGCGGCACGCGGCCGGCTTGGGTTAGGGGTGGAGAAAGGCGCTGGAGTGGCTCTCCAGAAGGCAGAATTGCAGCAAAGCGTGGGAGGTTCCCGCAGGTCACCTGGGAGCTGCTTCCTCCCATTCCCAACCCTCCGGCAGGAGCCTTAAATCGCCGCCGGCTCCGTGCCGGCATCACTGACTCCGGCAGCATGAGAGCGAGCGGCGTCCTCCTCCTGGTGCTCCTGGTGCTGCGGGCAGAGCTGCAGGCAGCACCCACTGCAGGCAAGTACGGGCAGGCTGGGAGCGCCTGGCCTCGGCAGGGCCCACGGTGTGCTCTGTGCCTTCACGGAATCACAGGGTTGGTTGGGATGGAAAGGGGATCATTGCTCCGACCGCCTGCAGTGAGCAGGGACATCCTCCGCTAGATCAGTGTTGATGGTGATGTGTTTAACGTCTGCCTTAATGCCTGCATTTCTGAAAGGTTCCCGTGAGGAGCTGGACCCCTGCTCAGGTTTGGCTTCAATTGTGTGAACTTTGAGTTCAACAGAACTCCTGCCGGGATGCGGAGGGCTGTGGTACCGGCACGCAGGCACAGGGATGCTCGGGGGGGGTTTGGTTGAGGCAGTACCTGGGGTAGGGACTGATGCTGATGTAGCCCAGGCAGAGCCCTGGGTCCTGCACCGGGACCAGGGCGGGCTGGACCCTGATGGCCCTGCTGGCGGCTGCCCCAGTGCTTGGCCTGGGGCTGTTCAGGGCATTTCCCATCGTGAGCCCTCTGGAAGCAGCAGCCCAGGGGAGGTGCTGCTCTGGAGAGGGGAGATTGCCAAGGAAGAATACTATTTTTGGGGGGAAAGCCGCCACGTTTGAACGCAGTGAAAGGAGCACTTCTGTTGAATGAGCCACAAAGTGATTTTGAGAGCATTTTGCAGAACCTCTTCTTTCCGGATGCTCCCGCCTGTGTTGCCAGCAGAGCTCAATCTCCGAGGCAGCACCAGGTCCTGTGCAGCGGGAGCCTGCTTTGCTGTTGCTCTGTAACAGGATGCTGGGGCCAACGTGCACTGATCTAAATGTGTCAGCAGAAATGTCCTCACTCCCCAGTGCTCCTCTGGAAACCCGAGTTTCTGTTGGTCCCAGCTACAGGCTGCATAGCGCACCTTCTGCCAGCGACCAGCGGTGCTGGTGCCTCCGCTGCCAACGCGTTGGTCCCATTCCCTGTCCAAGAGCAATGCCAAGGAGACGACGCGGCTGTGGGGAGCCATGGGCTGCACTGCTGCCGAGCGGGATCGTGCGCTGCTGCTCAATGGGAGCTCACAGACCTGAGTGCTCCCAGTTCCTGCATTCCTACCCTGGTTAAACAGCACCTATTGCCTTTGGGTTGGGTTTGCTAAGCAGGCGCTGCAGTCACACACTCGCTTTCTTGCTTCTCCTCTCCACGTTCTGCCCAGCTCCTCAAGCCCTGCGCCCTGCGCGGTGCCTGCGTGCGGGTGGGATTTGGGGTGCACGGGGTGGAACCGGGGGGGTTGGAGCCTTGGGTGCGGTGTCTGAGAGCCGCGGGTGCCAGGGCAGTGCATGGGGTGACACTGCTGCTCTCTGCTCCGTTCCAGGGCGCTCCAGAGCAGCCCCGGACCCGCGGCCGCAGTCAGAATGTCCTGAACGCGCTCTGGGGGGGAAGAGCATTTTGCCGGGGGAACGGCTCAGTTCGGTGCCCGCTCCGCTGCCCGGGAATGCCGCCCGTGATGGGACATGGGAGTCGTGTGCGGAGTGGGTGTGTAAGGATCAGTGCCTGCCCGTGGCTGCTGCAGCGCCTGCACCGGGGAAGAAGCCGGAGCCCGGGCGAGGGCCTGCAGCAGGGAACAAGCCTGCAATGAATGGGAACAAGCCTGCACTGGATGGGAACAAGCCTGCAATGAATGAGAACAAGCCTGCAATGAATGGGAACAAGCCTGCACTGGATGGGAACAAGCCCACCTTGGATGGGAGCAAGCCCGTGCTGGGTGGGAACAAGCCCACACTGGACAAGAAGCCAGACACAGGGAAGAAGCCCAGTTCAGGGAAGAAGCCAGCTTGTGGGGGAAAGACTGAGACTGGGGAGAAGCCAGAGGTGGTAGCAAAGCCAGGGGCCGGAGGGAAGCCGGAGGCTGGGAAGAAGCCGAACACTGGGGATAAACCTGTGCTGGGAGAGAAGCCGGAGACTAATGGGAAGCCGGAAGCTGGGGGGAAGCCGGAGGCTGGGGAGAAGCCAGAGAGTGAGGGGAAGCCTGAGGCAGGAGAGAAACCTGAGTCTGACCAGAGTGACAGTGGGGAGGATGATGACAGAGATGATGACGATGATGATAAGGGTAAAAATGAGCATGGTGATAGTGATGATAATGGTGACAGTGATGATGGCAACGATGATAGCAACAGTGATAGTGATGATGCTGAAGATGACGATGGCGATGACGATGGAGATGATGGCAATGATGATGGCAACAATGGTGATGATGATGACGATGATGGCAACAGTGATGGCGACGACAATGGCGATGACAACGGTGATGACAATGGCAATGACAACGGTGATGACAATAGCTATGATGATGATGGTGGTGATGATGAAGGCTATGGAGATGATGGTGGTGATGATGAAGGCTATGGAGATGATGGTGGTGATGAAGATGATGACAGTTATGGTGGTGGTGGTTATGGCGATGACACTCGGTGGCTGATGGCACCAGGTGTGTGAGGAAGCAAGCGGAGCCTGTGGTGGGTGGGTGCAGGGGTGGCTGCCCTGGGGTTCCTCTGCCTCACTGCCAGGCCAGCCCTGAGCATCAGCTGTGTTTGGTCAGGTCTTCTCTTTCCTAATAAACCCCACACTGAGCCGCAGGCTTGCTGTGACAAGCTATCCCTGGTCAGTGCCCTTCAAGGCTGCCCCAGCCCTGTCCCATGCATGAGGAGCTCCCGTCCCTGCTTCTGCCTGGTGTGGGCTTGGCAGGGCCCTTTGCACAGCAGCATGACTTGGTCTCCTGTGGGAGAGCCACAGGAATGGCTCGGACCAGCCCCACCAGGACCAACAGAACGTCCCTGGGCCAGAAGACCCTCCCCAGCTGCCCAGGGGCTCCTTGGGGTGAGCTGCCCCACAGGCAGCCCCCAGCATCCTCCGGCAGCAGCCGCCATGGCAGAGCTTGGCCAAGGCCCACACGGGCTCCTGGAGCTGGGGCAGACCCATCCCCAGGGATGTGCTGCCGTGGTGACCCTGTCCCTCCCGCAGGGTGGCCACAGGGCTCACCAGGAGCCTGACGCAGCAGGAGCCAGCCAGTGGTCACTGCAGAATGGATTTACTCGGGGTGGGGGGCACTGAGGCCCCCCTGCTCCGCAGGGAGCTGATGGTGAGGGGTGGAGGTGGGATCGGGGGAAGGAGCCCTTATCCAGAGCTGGCGGGTCCCTCCATGGCCGCTGTCTGTCCGTCTGTGTCCGTCCGGTGGCCGCAGAGGCGAGGTCCTTGGTCCAGGTCCACGCAGGGGTTAGGTGAGTCCTGAGGAGGGAACAAAGCATCCGTGTCCCAAGCGCTGGCTTCGGTGGTGCAGCCATTGCCCTGCTCAGGAAGGCGTGCAGCCACGGCCGCTCCTCCCGCAGCCCCGGTTGCCCATGCCCGCCCTGCGCTCACCCATGGACATGAGCCGGGCCCAGAGGCAGCAGAGCCCCAGCAGCAGGAGCAGCAGCAGCAGCCGCATGGTGCGGGCAGTGCCAGGGCTCGGGCACGGCTTTAAGTCCTCTCAGGGCTGGAGGCTGTTCCCAGTGACCCGGTCCATGCCTGGCACCCGGAACGCTCCGGCCCAGCGTGACCTCCCCTCCACTCCACACATGATGCTGCTGGACGAGCCAGTCAGGAGGCACAAAGGTGCTGCTGCTCTGTGCAGCCCTGGGAGAGCTGTGCCATGTTTGCCGTGTGTGCCATGTGTGCTGTGTGTGCCATGTGTGCTGTGTGTGCCATGTGTGCTGTGCCATGTGTGCCATGTGTGCTGTGCCATGCATGCCATGCAGTGCTATGTGTGCCATGTGTGCTGTGCTGTGCCATGTGTGCCATGCTGTGCTGTGCCATGTGTGTGATGCTGTGCTATGTGTGCTGTGTGCCATGCTGCGCTATGTGTGCCATGCTGTGTCATGTGTGCTGTGTGCCATGCTGCGCTATGTGTGCCATGTGTGCCACATGTGCCATGCTGTGTCATGTGTGCTGTGTGCCATGCTGCGCTATGTGTGCCATGTGTGCCACATGTGCCATGCTGTGTCATGTGTGTTGTGTGCCATGCTGTGCCATGTGTGCCATGCTGTATCATGTGTGTTGTGTGCTATGTGTGCCATGTGTGCTGTGTACCATGCTGTATCATGTGTGCTGTGTGCCATGTGTGCTATGCTGTGCTACGTGTGCTGTGTGTCATGTGTGCCATGTGTGCCATGCTGTGCTATGTGTGCTGTGTGCCATGTTGTGCCATGTGTGCCATGCTGTATCATGTGTGCTGTGTGTCATGTGTGCCATGTGTGCCATGCTGTGCTATGTGTGCTGTGTGCCATGTTGTGCCATGTGTGCCATGCTGTGCTATGTGTGCTGTGTGTCATGTGTGCCATGTGTGCCATGTTGTGCCATGTGTGCCATGCTGTATCATGTGTGCTGTGTGCCATGTATGCCATGCCACAAGAGCAGCTGGTGCATCTTCCTGTTGCAGAGGGCAGGTACAGCAGGGTCCATGGACCCCCCATGGAGCCGTCCCTGCTGGGGCGATGGAGGTGGCTCCCATCCGGGCAGTGCGGAGCGGCCCGCGGTGCCCTGGCAGCTCCCCAGGCATTGTTCTGCCTCCGGGAACAGCTGCTGGCTCCCCGGGCACGTCCTGTGTCGGGACACGGTTCACAGCCCGTGCTGCCACCGCAGCCCCCCAGCTCCAGCCAGCCCATGCCCACCTGGCCCCACACCGTGGGCAGCAGCTGGGGACCAGGGCTAACGGGGGATACAGGGCCCTGGTGCTGAGGGCAGGGAGCTGGGGGGTGCACGAGTGTTCTGCCTGGGTGCCAGGACACTGGGGTCATAGCACCACGTCCTGTGTCCTTTGCAGAGCCAGGGTGGGTGCCCAGGTCCCTGACACACTGTGTGGAGATTTCATTTGCCTCCTGCTCCCTTCCATGGGGCTGGAACCCCACAGCCCCTTCCATGGGGCTGGTGGCACCAACCACCCCCGTGCTGTGGCCATCTGCTGCTGGGGCTCCAGGCATGGGCATGGAGCAGCATCCGGAAGGACACAGCCCTTCCCAGGCTCTGCCTGTGCTTCCCACACACAGCTCTGCCCATGCCTGGTGCCCCATGGCCATCACCCAGGCCCAGGCTCCCCTGGGGTACGCAACGCTGCCCCCCCATCACGGGGGCACCTGCCGGTGCACCACAGGCCATGCAGGCAGCCGGGGCTGCCCGGGCCCGCGTGGGGCCGTCGGTGCTGCGGCTGCTGCCGCTGCGTGTCGCAAGGACAGAGGCTCCGGAGCTGCTGGGGCTTTCCCTCCGCTGCCTTCCGGGAGCAGGCAGGAGGGCTCCGGCTCGCTGGGCCGCCTGCCTGCACGTGTGCGAGCGTGTGCGTGTGCACGTGCGGCCACGGCTGGCACGGGCTGGACACGTGTGCACGTCTGCAGTCTACGCTCCGTGTGTGTGTGTGCATGGATGGATGTGTGTGCGGCGCACGCTGCGTGTGCCATCCAAACCATCCGTGGTCCAGGCATGTGGCTGGGCAGCACCATGTGCTTCCCAGTGTGCCACTAATGCATGGGGACTCATCCCAGGAGCACATGGAGTCATGGGATGAGCAGCAGTAGGGAGCACAGCTCTGCTGCACTGGGGGATGCTCAGTGTGAGCGAGGGCTGTCCCTGACCCTCAGTGGGGAGCACCCTGCTCCTGTCACCCCATGGAGTGTCAATCCCATCAGGCCGCTATCCTGGTGGCACAGAGCTGTCTCATGTCCCCCCTCCACCGTGGTGACACGAGCCCACCGGTGGCACCGGCTGTGTCCACCGCTGTGTCTGCCCAGCGTGGCCATGGCGTTCCTTTGGGAGCAGGGGCTGCCATGGATGACGGTGTCAGTCCCTGCAGTGATCACCCGGGCGGCTGAGATACCACGGGAAGATAATGGGGAAAAATGTAGCCCCGGTGGATTTGGTGCCATGGCCCTGCCCTCCTGTGGGATGCAGGGCTGGCAGTTTCTGTGTCGCTGGGAATGTCCTGCGCAGCTCCAGGTCATGGAAGATGAGCTGCAGCCCCAGGACCACCACAGCCCCTGGACAGGGGTCCCTTTGCCATCACTGCTGTGTCCCTCCACCTTTGCTCCCGCCCCTTCAGGCTTTGCCACCTCATCACGTCCTGCGCGGTGCCGCTGCCGGGGTCTCCATCCTGAGGTTTCACAGCAGGGGCAGGGAAAGGCCGCAGTGGGACGTGGGTGCCCCCACAAACTGCACCCCACATCCAACTTTCTTGGCCTCTCCCCACGGAGCTTTCCTCACCCTCCACTTCCCCCTTGGGACGGTAATTACGCCGTAATTAGGAAGACAATTACTCCTGCTGAATGGCAACAGCTTAATCTGTTTCTCCCTCCTTTTGGCAGGTTTCACCCCACGCCCGCCCATGGGCAGGCGGGATGCCGGGGATGTGCCTCGGCCCAGCCCAGCGCCCGCAGCCCTGCGCTGCCGTGGGTCCGGACCTCCGGCTGTGTCCCAGGGGATGCCTCACACGCAGGGGGGCTCTGTGAAGGCGCCCCCGGGAGAGGAGTGGGTGAAGGGGATGGTCCCAACCGTGGGGAAGGCGGTGAAGTGGGTGACAAAGTGCCTGAGGGGTGAGAAGAGACGGGAGCATCACTGCCACAGCAGTGGTGATTGGCACACGGGGCGGCACCGGGGGCTCAGCCCTTTGTGGGACCATCCACCCGGGATGCTCCATCAACGGGGGTGAAGGGGCCCTTCCCCAAGGACCTGCGCCGCGGGCAGAGCAGTCCCACAGTGTCCGGTGCCCAGACCCTGCCCTGTGCCACCCCGGCGGCTTCCGTGCTCCCACACACAGAGGTTGGCACCGTCCTCCCCGCGCGTCGCCACCGCGGCTCCTCCGCAGGGGCTGTGGCGAGCGCCGGTGCCGCCCGCAGCCGAGCGCGGGCAGTGCCGCTGCCGCACCGGGGCGACCATCCCGTCCTACCGGTCGCCCTGGCTCAGCGCTGCTGCGGGACGCGGCCTGGGCGCGGCTCGTTACCCACATGGCAGGAATTAGCCGGGCTCCCTCCGCCCCCCGGCACACCTTAAATCCCGGCCCGCCGCGCCCGGGCCAGACCCGGCTGCCCAGGGCACCATGGAGCTGCTGCTCGGCCGCCTCTTCCTCTTCCCCCTCCTCGCAGCTCTGCTCCCCTTCGCCGCACGGTCCGGCCCGGCCCCGCTCGCAGTGGGACGAGAGGAGCCGGGGACGGGTGAGTGCGCCCGGGGCAGTGTACCGGGGATGCTCCTGGTGCCGCTGCCGCCCACAGCTCCCTGCCGGGGGTCCGCAGGGGCGCGGGGCTGCGGGTAGGCAGCATCCGGCCGGGGGGCGCTGCCCTGACCCCCCCAGCCTCCTGGTACCTGTGTCCTGCAGTGAAGCCCGGGTACTGCTACCACATGGCGGGGGTGGAGGACCTGCTGCCCCAGGACTGCGGGGCCTGCCCCAGGAACGCCTCCTGCTCCCGCTGCACCAGCGATGCTGATTGCCCCGGGGCCACCAAGTGCTGCCCCAGCAAGTGCGGCTACACGTGCCAGGAGCCGGTGCTGGGTGAGGGCTCGGTGCCGCGGCGGTGGGGGTCAGCAGCAGGGGCGGGGGTCCGGCAGGGTGGGAGGGGGTTTCCTTGGGGGGTCCCCGAGCTCTTGCCAGGCCCTGCGGAGTCGGGGGCACCATGCTGTGGGGTGGGGAGTAACCACCTGCGTGGGGCCATGGGGCTGGTGGGCGCAGAGCTGGCTGCTGGTGGGAAGGGGTCGGTACTGAAGGGTACAGTGCGTTTGCCACCCCGGCTCAGCCTGCTTCCTCGGCCCACACAGACCTCTGCTACCTGCCCTCAGTCTGCGGGAGCTGCAAAGCGCTCTTCCGCCGCTTCTTCTTCAACGCCTCCAGCCAGCAGTGCGAGGAGTTCATCTACGGCGGCTGCGGTGGCAACAGGAACAACTTCGAGACCAAGGGCGAGTGCTTCCAGGCCTGCTCCCACATTGGTAACTAGCCCTGTGCCCTGTGCCCTGTGCCACCCCTGCCCCGCTCCTGATGCGCTCTGTCTCAGTTCCAGGTGCCCGGTAGTGCTGGCCCAGGGAACACAGTGGCCCCTGAATAGTCCCTGCCCAGGGGAAGCTGCTGCCGGGGGGCACGGCCCTATCCCCATGGAGAGCTGTTCCCCATAGGGCTGGAGGTGATGGGCGCTGCTGGCCATCTCCCAGGGATGCTCACCAGCCCAGGGGCAGGGATGTGCACCCATGGCAGCACAGCTGCGCCCACCTGCGCCATGGTGCCCGGCTGGAGGAGCCCAACCCTCCCTGGGCTGTGACACTTCAATACAAGGGCAGGTCCTTGGTTGAGTCTGGGTCTTGTCCTTCCTGCCCGTGCAGGCAGTGCCCATGCCCTGGGCTGCCCTCCTGCACTGGCACCGGGCAGGGGGGGCTCTCAGCAGCACCACCTGCACCCCAGGCTCCCCCAGCCACCACTCTGCAGCTCCCACTGCCCCGGATGGGCTCCGGCCCAGCTCTGCCCTCAAGCTGCTGCAGCGTCCTGGCTGGGAGCTAAAGCAACCTGATGGAGGAGGAATGGGCCCTTTGGATGTTGGGGCATACCCATCCCACAGCCTTGGGTCTGTCTGCACCGCTTCACCGACCTCTGGTGAAGTGACCCTGGTGTGGGCTGAGCCACCGGCCCCAGCCCCGGTAGGGCCATCCCTGCCCCGGTGAGCCGGGGGCTGTCCCAGTGCCTGGTGGGGTAAACCTGGTGCTGCTGAGACTTGGGGGGCAGCTGGAGGTGGCCAAGCACAGGCTTTATTGCTGGAGGTGGTGGGGAGGGGACAAGCCAGCTGGCCCCGTGTCCCCTCCGGAAGGTGACTTCCTGCCGTGGAGATGCTCTTGGGTCATGCAGCATCTGAAAAGGAGGTGGTTTTAGGGAGCTCTGAGGCTGTGGAGGCCACGGGTGGTGCTGAGCATGGCTGGCTCTGGTGGCAGTTTCATCCAGCTCCATGCCCCTTCATGTCCCCTTAACCTAAAAGCACATCTGCTGGGAGCAGTGATGGGGCAGCAGCAGGAACCGGCTGTGGTGACGTGGAGCTGGGAGCACACTGAACACTGTGCCCTGTGCTGGCCCCACCTTGGTGGCCCAGTGCCCCTTTCCCTGCGGGCACCCGTGTGCAGACACAGCTGCAGCCATTGCTGCAGCACTTGTGTCCCCAGGCAGTCCTCATGGAGGCTGTGGAGGTCCGGGCTCATCCCTACCCCCGGGCATGGGGCTCATTCCCCCCTGCCCCCCATGCAGAGCAGCCCATTTGGGGCACCCCAGGGCGCTGTTGGGTCCGGGCTGGCGCAGCCCCAGCTCACCTCTGGGGGTGTCCGTGCAGATGTGGCCGCAGCCTCTGTGGGCGCAGCGCTGTCCGCGGGGGCACTGTGAGTCTGCCTCGCACTCCTGCGGGCACCGCTCGGCCCCGGGCACGGCTGCGCTGATGTGCTCTGTGAGAGGGAGAGCGCAGTCACGGACGGCTCCGAGCTGAGGCCGTGGTGCGCATCGTGTGCATGGAGTGATGGAGGGGGCAGCGGGGGGGTGCGGGACCCGGGGCACAGCCCATGCGCGCTGGGGAGGGGGCACTCGGCTGTCCCTGTGGGGTTGGGTTGAGGGGACCCCGGGCTCAGCAGGATGGGGTACGTGATGCTGACCTTGCAGGGAGCGGGGTGTGCAGACGTGGCCGCAGCCGTTGCTGCAGCACTTGTGTCCCCAGGGGCACTCCTCATCGGAGGTGCAGAGGTCCAGGCACGTGCCCGCATCCCCCGGGATGGGGCACGCTCCCGCTCGGCCTGCAGGGAAGCGCCCAGCGGGGTATCCCACCAGGGGCACCCCAAGGATGGCCCCGCATGGCTCGGGGGGACCCGGCCGGCTCTCACCTTCAGGGACGTCTGTGCAGATGTGGCCGCAGCCATTGCTGATGCACCTCTGTCCCCGGGGGCACTGTGAGTCGGCCTCGCACTCCTCCATGCACGGTCCACCATTGGTGTCCCAGCTCTCTGCGGGGCACAGTCCCTGCTGGCACCCGGCAGCCCTCGGCTCCCCGTGCCCCGTTCCCCAGCAGCACCCCGGTACCTCCGGCCATGGCCACGCACTCCCAGGCGCAGCCGGTGCTGCAGCACTTCTCTCCTCGCCCGCAGGCGCTGTCATCCAGGCACTGACTCCTGCGCCTGTGCCGTGGGTCCCAGCACGGCTCTGCCCGAGGGCACTGCCCGGGGTGCTCTGCAGGGGCAGCTCAGGGTGGGGGTCCCACACGTGCCATGCCCCACGCAGGGTCGGGGCTGCCCGCGCTCACCTCGGGCAGGGCGGGCGCAGCGCATGGCACAGCCGGAGAAGCAGCACTTCTCCTGCCGGGGACAGTCCCGATCGTGGGCGCAGGAATCCTCCTCCTCACACGGCTCCGGCGGCTGCCGGGGCCTCACCCTCGGGCACTCACCGGGTTTGTCTGAGGGGTGGGAAGGGGCGACACGGACGGGCACCCCCTGCCCCACGGCAGTGCTGCCCCACGGCAGTGCTGCCCCACGGCAGTGCTGCCCCACGGCAGTGCTGCCCCACGGCAGTGCTGCCCCACGGCA
>JASSUY010006796.1:10351-41987 GCA_032466535.1 Forpus xanthops | reverse complement strand
TCCTCTCACTACAGTCCCTCATGAAGAGTCCCTCCCCAGCATCCCTATAGGCCCCCTTCAGATACTAGAAGGCTGCTCTGAGGTCTCCACGCAGCCTTCTCTTCTCCAGGCTGAACAGCCCCAACTCTGTCATCCTATCTTCATAGGGGAGGTGCTTCAGTCCCCTGATCATCCTCGTGGCCAACAGTTCCATGTCCTTAGAATGTGATTCTGCTGCAAATACTTCTTTAAGTGCTTCACCATTTAGCTGCATATTGATCAAATTAGGAGATTCACCTCATTGTCCTCAGACTTATACAGGGCGTGGATGTCTGCATGTAAGCTAGTCACCTCCACCCACCTTTTAAATTTCAGAGATAGTAGATGCTTTCTGTGAAGGGTGCAGTTTATCAGTTTAGATGCCAGTATCAGGATGGGGTGAATTGTATCCTAGGACTGATTGTTCTCCATATTGATAGAAACAGTAGTCTAGGCATCCATCTTACATCAAAACAGACACATTTGGTTGTCACCATTGGTGTTATGTTCCCAGAAATTTGTTTTCCTCAGGGCATATATAGTTTTGGTGCTTTAAAACTGCATTGTCCATCACTAAATTTTGAACTGAACTTTCTGCATTCTAATTACTGAGTGATGCATATCCTTGTGATTTCCCTTCTTCTCAATTGTAAGCCCATGTGTATAATTGGTTTTGACAAAGTTTTAGAAGAGCTCTTCATAGGGTTCTTTTTTTAATGTAAACAAATTTTTAAGCAATAATGTTTTATAGTGTAACTTCCCATAACGTCATGCTAAATGTCAGTGCAATGATCTGCCTTCAAGGAGTTATAAACAATCATAGGTAATAAAGTAGAAAACACTACATGTGACTAAAAGCTCCCAGGGTCTTCTCACTAGCTGTCAAAAAGTGAAAAAGTAGAAATTAGGCAATAAGGAGAGCCCAAGTATAATCCAGAAGAGATACATTAGTGCCAGCCTCAAATGTTTTCCCATTATGTTCTCTACCTTTGGAATCTTCCAGATTTTTCTCTTGATTATCTAAAGAATCTGTGTGCTTAAAAGGACATAAAATGAGAAAATTTAAAAAAAAAAAAAAAACTTCCTAAAATTGTGGAAGAAAACAATTGTGTCCCCACATTAGCTGGCGGTATTGTTATGGCATACAAATTAAAATGTTGGATGGTGGATAGTACACAAACAATAGACCTTGAACTTATTCCAGTTGAAATATGCATTAGCATATTTTTTTTTCATGCACAAGTACACAAATAATCTTGCCATATTTCCGACTTATACTCTATGTTCTCCTTAGCAGCAGTTTACCAAATTTAGAGTCACCCTGATAATTAATAAAGAAATAAACTTATTGTTCTCAGTAAATATAATTGAAAACTCATATGGTAAAATTACTGTATCTGTCAAGTCTGTTACTGTTAGGCTGTTATAGCTCCGACCAAAATAGATCTGTAAAAGTTCAGAATTGATTCTTTCTAACAGCAGTGCTACTTAACACACTGTTCCTTAATGAAGACCTGCATCCTGCAGCGGAATATGTTCACACAGGTCTTACATCTGCATGGCACCCATAAAAATGAATAGAACTATCCTTAATTTCTGAAAGAGAATTTAGAGGGAAACTGAAATGAAGGATACTCATGGAGATGCCCGTTTCACCTGCAAATAGGTTAATGAGAACAAAACACAAAACGTAACAGAGAGATGGTCAGTTTGTGACCATCCAGATTTTTAACTAAAAAATGGACAAACCTGTGCAAGCTGCTAGAGGTTATAAAACTGTCTTGTTTATGTTTTCTTCTAAACAATAGCCTAAACATAAAGCCGGGTTCATAGCATGATGTAGAACAGCATTACATCCATGAAATAATTTTCTGAATCACACCTAATCTTTAAATAGCTTGGGCCATGGTTTCAGTTCTGTGAACCTCTTTTATCAATTTGAAAAGCCCAGTGTTAAATGTGAGAATTAAATATAAAGCTGAAACTAAAGTATTTTCATATATAAAATAGTTTGGATACAGACATTAACCCTTTCATGAGAAGCATAAGAGCTTACCTTGGGAACTTTATATCATAGCAGTAATACAGAGTTTGTTGTGCAAATATGACCAAAGGAGAATTCAGGCAATGCCTGGTACCTGCGCCATACCTTGTATTCATTTAGCTCCCAGAGACAAATCCAGAGCTCTGAACTGTTTTCATGTTCTTGGTAGTGTAGTGGCAGGAGTGAATACCTGAGAAATGTGACCCAACAACCCTAGGTGTTGAGTAGGGGATTGCTAAGATATATGGGGAAAATGCTCAGCATGGCAGTGTTGGTCCTTCCCTGTTTTAGGTCCTAGAGTCAGGGCTACAGGCAGGAACAGCAGCATCAGTGCCTATCTAAGCAACAGCATAGAGCATCCATCTTGTTTTGGGGCTTGTTTATACCATTGTCACCTCCCTGCAGCTCAAGCTATAAAAGGGCATGAAGGGTGAAGGGACTATTTGTTCCTGCTGCAGCACAACAAAGGATTCAAGGTTCTTCCATCCAGTAGTGGAGCAAGCCACGTAGAACCTGTATCCTACAGTTGGGGTGCCTTGAGGTTTTGTCTAAAGAGCAGTGCATATGAAAATTAGCAGCCACTCTGACTGAGGGGCTGTGGCTTCAAGATGTCCTTCCTGTAGCAACTAGACTTCAGTCCTCTCTTTTTCTTCTGGCTCCATTAACTGTTTGCCACGGGACAAGCCAGGCTTAGAAATAGCAACAGGAAATCCTTTCCTCCTTTCCTAGTTTACTTGCTAGGCTGATGGGGCACTTTCAGGTTTTCAAAACCCTGGGCTAAGGTGGGCTTCAGGCTGGTCTTCATAGTATTCCTAAAGCTTAAGTTACAGTTATAGAAGTCACACCACAGCATGCCCAGCATCTCTGCTGTTCAGCTTTCTGAACAAGAGTGACTGTGGCTGCTGCATTTCATGCAGGCAGTGTGCTAGGTGTAATCAGAGCTGGCCTGCCTGTTGAAGACCCTCCAAGGATTTACACAAAATGGTGCGTATTTTGTGATCCATGTATTTTCAGCCTAGACCAAGATGGTTCTGGACAGGCAGGAGAGATGTAATTGCAGCCATCTACTTGTCTTGTGCAGCAATCTGTGTCTGACTTCTAGGTCACAGTGGTTGGTTACCAGCAAGTTTTAGGTGCCTATAGAATAGACAGTCATTGAAGAGGAGAGAGCAGGAGTTTGGCTTATGATTTTGAACCTGATACTTACATCTTCCTTTATGTCCACCCATAAATATTTTTAAGTATAGCAACGATTTAGAGCATGCATAGAAGGAGGTGCTGCATTGTAACCTAGGACTTAGTCCTTGTCCCTGAAGAATCCAAGCAGCTGCACTTCTGTGATACAATATCTGTTACATGTGTCAAAAAGATGTGCGAGATGCTGCTCAGCATGGAGCTGCAATGTTTTGAAAATGTGAAGGGAAATTAATACAGTAACATTATATTTCTTGATGCTGATCTCCAAGAACTGGGAAGCCACTCACGGCTGCTTCTAAGCAGAGATTAAAGAAGTTTCAACTCAAAGTCATAGATCTGATCCTGGTTTTTGCTTGGGCAAGTTCCCAGCAAGCCTATTAATCAAAGCTTATTGTGCTGTGCCAGGTATTGTGGCTGATATCTTTTAACTTTCATTTTATGTGTGTTCTGGTTTGCAGGGTGGAAAGACTTACACAGGACCATGTGGAGGCAGAGACTGCAGTGGAGGATGTCAGTGTTTCCCTGAAAAAGGAAGCCGTGTAAGTAACGTTTTTTTCCTGTAAAACATTCTTGATGTTCAGTGTTCAGTGTTGTTTGATAAAGGTGGACTTGCATCAGTCTCCTAGGAGTATTCAAACAATTATTCTTTTTCAGGAGAAAATTACTGTTTTTTCATCTTACTTTCTCAAGAGCTTGTAGATTTGAAGAAATGCAATGTTATGAAATATAGCAAGTTCTTCTCTCAAAGATGCGGGCCAAGGGACCCAATAACCATGACAAGCTGATCAGATCAGAATTTTAGGGATGTTATGTTCTACAGCATCACTGGATTTTGTGACAGTGCTAGGTGAATATGGACAAAATCACTCAGCAATGTTCTTAAAGTCATTCTAACAAAATGGCATCTCATGAAAAGCTATTGTGTACATGTGATTTCCATTAAAGCAAAAGGGAGCCAGGCCTGCAAAACCTGAAATCTCTACTGGAAGGGAACTGCTTGGGACTACTGGCATTGGGCTGTTGCTGATAGTCTGTTCTTTATTTGGGGGAATAGTGAGGAATGAGGCAGAGAAAGGGAGATGGGGTGGAGGGGTTTAGCCACCTGCTGCAAAGAGCTCCAAGAAATAAGGCAGTTCCTTGTCCTGTATGGCTTGGAGCCCTGGCTGGCAAGCTCCTTCTGCACAGCTTGGTCTTCTGCAGCTGAGACAGTGACTCAGCCTTTTCCATCCACCCATCTGTAAGAACAGGTCAGACAAGAGATGTGGTGGCAGGTCATATGCTCATTCTGCTATCATAAACCTTATAAGATTCTTTAGTTCTCTGCCTTCCCCCCATGCAGCGAAACATCAGTTCCTGTTCCCATCGCATTCCTCAAGCTTGACTCCACATCTGAGTGGAGAAAGAGGTAGTAAGAAAGTCACAGTGTAGGTGGGAGACGAGGAATGTCTTGTTTACAGCCGAAGTCCCATTGTCTCCATGGAAGTCAGATGATCCTGGGGTTACAATGCCATAAGTACCGTAATAGTATACTCCCATCCCCTGACCCTGATCCACTCATGGTCTGCTTTCCATTACATTAAGCTAATGGCAAACTCATGAAGCTGAGGACAAACAAGCCCTCCCCTGAGACAGCTTCTGGTGGGGCTCCCTCCAGCTCTTTCTGCCTTACCCTCATCATCCCACACATGAAGTTTGACGAGTGCCTCCTGCCGCTTTCCTCCAAGGGCTCTGAAAGTCACAAACTGATGCTGTATGAAATGGCTTTGAGCATGACATTGCTGTATCTTTTCAGTGTCATTTTTTTGGCTTCTAAAAGCAAAGCATGGATGTACTTGTTAGAGATTGTGAAAATACTTGCTGCAAAACTGCAGCTTTCATGAGTGAAATATATTTCACATTGCTTATTGACTGAATAGCTTTTAATTTCAAGCTGCCAAGTCTACAGGACTTAAGACGTAGCTAAACAAAAGTAAATGCATAGTTTGGAAAAGCTAAAAATACTAAGTTACTGGAGTAGAAAACCAGTCTGCCACTGACAAGAAGCTCCCCAGTGAGTTGCTTAGTATCTAGATTGGAAGATAAGGGCAGATTTTATGTACTTGCTCACCACTCTCACTCTTTGATTTATCCCAAGGAAGTAAGTAACCCCAGTAAGTAATCACATTGGCCTCCCTTTAAATAGACACTAAAAAGGACAAAGGGAGGATGTTACAAAAGATAAATTCTGTTTTGCTACTTGTGGCTAATTGTGCAAGATGTGAAGGAGTATTGGGGAAAGTGATGTAAAGAATTTTACAGCACTTCAAAAATTGTATTTTAACTCTGAAATGATATGCCTCATTCTGAGTCAGCATACACTACATGTATTTTGTGTCTGCTCGTCTCTTCAGATGTCACAACCTCTTTTAAACATCTGGTTTAAGGAATAGTGTTGGTCTTGCTTCTGGTCTCATGCTAATCCTCAATGGGAATATTTGTTTCTACAAAATGTCCTACAAAATCTCTGCCTGACACACATTTGCTGTTCGAAGTGACTCATTACATGCACAATAGACATATTGCGTGTTTGCACTTGTAGGAGTGCCTGAAGCACTCTGTCAAAGCCTGCTTGTGCAGTGACTGTCTTAGGTGCAACAGAGGTGTCACTTGCAGGGCATCTGGAGCTAGGGTGGGAGCAGCACTGTGAGGGTCTGCAGTCAGCTGTCAGCCCCACCATCTTCTGGATATTCTCCCAGAACCAGGCAAACAAAACCACTTTCTTTGGATTGCTGCTACTGAATGTGTATTAGAAGCTGTTGAATGGAGTAACTTCATTGGAGTGGTAAATACAGCTGCAAACTATGAAAATAGAAAAGATATCTGAAGAGATACCTACTTTTTATTTCTATGTGCTTCTACTTCATTTTCTGTTGTTTCAGTTACAGTCTGAAGGTACGGCATTTAAATAAAGGCTTTATTTAAGATAATAAAGATATTTAAATAAAGATGCTTCTCTTTATTTGTTGTCTTAATCCAATGGGGTTTGTTTTTACAAAAAGTATTCTTTACAAAATATGCCCACTGATATCTTCTGGGGGATCTGTGCTAGAGACAGAGAGGCATTGTGTAGACATGTGTAGATTCAGCCAGGCTTTGGTAGTTTGTGCCAGATATCCAGATACAGGACAACTGGAAGCCCTGAGCTTCTGCCTACACTGCTGTGGGCTTGGGACTGATAAGGTTAGGCGTGAAGGCACTGGAAAGTTGAATCCTGTTTCAAACAGGCAGTTTTTAGGGACAAATAGCCACCTAACATGAATTAGAGCATGTACCTAGCAGGCCTACTGGAAAGAGGTGTGTGAGCTCAGCCCTGCAGCTTTCCCTAGGCTCAGACATAGCTCAATGAAATCCTGGGGACAGGAAGATGAAACAGCAGAAGCTTAATCTGCCTGCTGTAGCGCTGGGGAGCTGCTGTAGAAAGGCAAATGCAGCAGCTAACTTGCAACTTCCTGCCTCTCATCAGAGCTGCTCCTGGAGCTGTGAAGACACCCATGAAAGGCACATTCTGCCTCATTCCCAGGAGGAAAACAGGTCCTATTAAAATGTTCAGAGATTCATAGGATATTGCTGATAACTGTGCACATAGTTTTTATAGTTCACAGTAAATGCTGAGCTGTTGTTCGGGGAAGTTTCTCTAACTAATGTCCTTCTTGGGCCACCCACAGCCATTCCCTTTCAAGTTTCCACCTCCTGTCTCAATTTTCAGTTCACACCTTCTGAGGAGAAAAAGCCAAAGGAACTTCTTCCATAAGCTCTGTCTTTTCTAGTGTCTAATGACATTCTTGTCTTTGTTCTTTTTCACTGCAGTCTAGTTATTCTACTTCAGCTGAGGTGACATTTACTGTTAGCTGGATACAAATATCCAGTCCATTTAACCATACCTTACAACTAGGCAGGTGGTTAGAGCTGGGGCTGCAGGAGTCAAGCTAGGGGCCCAGCCTCACCCTCGCCTCCCCTTCTCACAGCTGGTAAAAAACTCAGCCAAGTTCCATCGAGAAGTGAACTCCTAGAGGAGTGTTCAAATCCACATGGCAAGAAAACATGGAAAGAGAATAGATTCATATTCTCCCTAAGGTTAAACAGACTTATCTTCTCATTTTCTCCTAAGACAACTTCTCTTAAGTTCTCCTATCACAACAGACAACCTCTCCCTAAGCTACATGTGGAGAAAATACTGTAAGGAGTACTCAGGTGCCTGGGTAAGAGGGAAAAGAGGAAAGGGAAGCACTGATATGGTATTGAATTTTCGCTTTGAATGAAATGAAAAACCTGAATTAAAAAAAAAAAAAAAAAGGCAACCAATACCCCAACAAACTAAAAACTTCTTGTTTTGGTTTCCTTCTTTTTCATCTATTTTGTTTTTTGGGGGTTTGGGGGTTTTTTTTGTTGGTCGTTAGTTGGGTTTTTTTTTGCAACTCCTAAAATGCTGAGATTTATAGCTCTTTGCAAACCATATATCGGCCAAGATACAATATATACACTCTTAGAATTTGTTAAACATTAATGCACTTATGTAGGAAACAGTAACTCCTTCCAGTACAATGGCCAACTGTTTGACCTATTGAAGTTCATAATCAACTTCACTTCATAATCAACCTAGAAGGCATTGTAGAAAGTGGAAGTGAGTAGGAATCTTTTTGATCTTTCTATAGAGTGAGGAAATGCACTCTACTGAAATCTGACTTTGTACTTTCTGTCTGAGTCGAGCCTCTAACAGCGCTTGAGCTGCTTAGCCATTGTTTTTGCAAGGGGCTGGAATAATGCAAACTACGAAATGAAAGACAGCTTCAAGTCCCTCCACAAAGGACACTTTTGGGGAATGCCTAAACATTACTTTTTAACCAAGACTGACATGAGGGTTCATTATAATTCCATTATAGATATCTGTTCTATTGCTTACATTAATAAGGTGGCCAGGGGTAAGCTTTTCCATCTGCGTTTAGGTGCTATACAGTAGTGAGGTCTAGTGTCTGATCTTTACTTACGAGCTTTTTCCATACAAGTTTAAATCTTAACACATGGGATAGATCTAGAAGAAGTTTTTCTTCATGATTAAAAAAACCCAACAAGCAAACAATAAACAAAATACAACATTTAAAATGTTCTTAAGTCAATTCCATTTCTGTATCTTAGGAGAATGTTTAAATCCAATAAAATTATTTTATCAACTGCTAGTGAAATTCTTGAACATCATAATTAACTGGCTTCTAAGCTGGTATAATGGTGGTAGCTCCTTTGTGACTCTTTGTTAGTGTAAGTTGATATAGCTGATGAAATCTGATACTTTACTGTTTTTACAAAATAAGAATATAAGAAGGGTCTTCTCAGATCAGTAATTCATCCAGTCCACTACTGTCTCCCCAACAGCAGCAGCAGGAGATGCTATTTACGAGGAGCACAGAAGTCTGGCAACTTTATGCAGTCCCTTTCCTTTGTACCCAAGATCTCCCTACTTGTGTGTTCCTTCAGTATCTATGTTTCTCCCTGAATTTGTCTTAAATCTTTTTTGAAGCTGTTGTAAGTGTATGTGTTCACAACCTCCCGTGACACTGAAGGTTGACTACTCAAATAATGTAAGATCACTGTCCAACCTGTTCTAATCCAATCTCCCTCTGATTTCATTAGGTACACCCTATTTCTAGTACTGTAAGATTTGGGAAGAGCAGTTCAGCATTTACCTTATTAACTGCTTCCCTAATTTTGTAAATCTCAGGCATATTCCCTCTCAGCTCTTTCTGGTCCAAAGGGAAGAGTGGCAGCCTTTTTAGGTTCTCTTTTGAATGCAACACTCCAATCCTTTATTTTTCTCTCTCTTCTGTGTGAGACAAGAACAGTACACAGCACACAGGACTATGGGTGCAAGAAGGTCTTGCTTAGCAGGAAGTTGACATCCTCTGTTTCCTCCTCAAGACCATTCCTGATGCCCCTCAACCCTGAAGTTTATCTGCCCATCCAGTTTGGTGGCATTCTTCTGGATCTCCCAGCATGGGAGATCACTAGATCTCCATATCCTCCATTACCAACATCACATTTAAAAATCTAAGAGAGGCTAGTGTCATCTATAGATATGGATTTTTCACAGTTCAGTGCCTTCTGGTCACTGTTCCAGCAACCATGTCTGAGAGGACCCACTGCTGTTGCATCTTCATTTTGAAATGTGAACATCAAGCATTATTCTTCCTACCCTTTAACAGTCTTCAGTCCATAACAGCACCTTTCTTGCAACCCTAAGGGAATTTATTTTAAAAGCTTTGGTGAAGTATTTTGTCAAAACCATTTTGAAAATCCAAATATATTACCATCACTAAGGCCTGCTTTACTGTGCTGATCCTTATGCTCAGTTGCTATATTCTTCAAGGCAGACTATAAATTTTCCAAGCAGGAAAGTCAGATAAACTGTCTCATAATATACAAGGTCTCCTCTTGATTCTGTTTTCTACATGGGAGCTTGATTAGCAGCTGCCCACTGATGCAGTGGCAGCTTGTAATGATGGGTTACACACCGTGTCCAGCAACTCTGCAGTTCCTTCGGAATTTGCAGGTGAATGTCACCCACTCCTGTTCACTCAGTAACACCTCCTTGCATATTTTGTCTACTACTTTTATATTTAATATATATATCTATATTTTATCTAATACTTTTTCAAGGCCAGGTTGAACAGAGCCTCAAGTGACATGGTTTACTGTGAGGTGTCCCTGCCCATGGCAAGGGGATTGGAACTAGATGATCTTCAGGTCCTTTCCAACCCTAACTATTCTATGATTCTATTCTATGATTCTATGAATCTATACTTTCATATTTACCTGAAATTAATCTGACTCAAAGAATAGCTTGTATTTGGGACTCTCTCAAACACCTTCAGCAGTTAAGACCTGTTCAAAGAAGTCAAGAAATTTCTCTGCTATGGCTTTATCATCCCAAAGTGCCCCTTATAAGCCTTTGGCATCATCTGGTACTACTATTTCCCTTGATGGCTTCTTACTTTTCTTTAAACACCTTTTTACTATCATCTTGATGATCTGCAAAATATTCATATTCTTTTTTAGCCATCCTAGTTGCCATTTACTCTTGATCTGGTTTTTATGAACTTTCATGTTCATTTCAGCAATTTTTTAAATGCTAGCCTTTTTCCCTATAATAGCCTCCTTAGCTTTTTTTATGAGCTATGCAAGGTTTTTATTGAACTGTTTTACTTTCTTTTTGATATGTGACACACAGCTTACTAGGGCTTTTAATACAGTGTTTTTGAAAATCCTCCAGCTTGCTTTAGGCTCCTTGCCTTTTGGGATGCTTTTTTTAGGTTTTTACTATTTTTGCAATTTTTGTATATTTCACCTTCTTGAATTAGATATCTCTGTGAGGTATTTATTTGGCTTACTCCATCCCACTAGAGTATTAAGTTCAGTTATATTGTAAAGCTCTTACAGAGCAGTTCTCCCACTAATACCTCTTGAAGCAAGTCCTGTGCAGCACTCAAGACTAAACCCAGAGCTGCAACCTTTCTTATGGGTCCCAGAGCTCACTAAGTGGCCAGTTGCTGTATCAAAAGTCTGATCTCTTTATCTCATTTGGAGGAGGCGTTATGCCTGACAATACATTGGTAGTTGGAATTTGCCAATACTGCTACCTGACCTAGTTTTCCAGCTTCTCTAATTTCACTGAGTATTTTGTGATCAATGTCTTTAAAAGGGGAGTCCTAAATAGAAACCAAATCCTACCTTTCTGTTATTTCCACTCCCAAGGATTCTTTAGCTTCCCATTGCCCTCTATATTTTTTTCTGTTACACTTTGTTTTAGCTTTCACATGCTGTGCCACTGCTCTGGCTGTGTCTGTATTTTCTGTCACCCATGTAAATTAGACAGCATAGCAACTCTGTATAGCAGTGATTTTTCTCATTTCACCAGCATGAGATGCCTTTTATACCCAGGTTGTCATTTCTTGCCAATTAGTATAGTTCTGTAACCTTGAGTTTTAGATCTCAAGCATTACTGTAGAAGCACTTACAAATTTTGCCCGTTCTCTGCTGCAAGCTCCAGTCAAGGTTGCCCAGAGAAGCTGTGGCTGCCCCAGTCCTGGAAGTGTTCGAGGCCAGGTTGGATGGGACTTTGAGCAACCTGGTCTAGTGGAAGGTGTTCCTGCCCATAGCAGTGCAGTTGGAACTAGGTAATCTTTAAGGTCCCTCCCAACACAAGCTATTCTATGTTTCTATAGATCAGTAAAAACAGACCTTTCACTCTCTCTGCAGAAGTGTGGTCTCTTCTCTGTTGCTCAGCATCTGCCTGCATCCTGACCTTACAATTTGTTACCGCTTAGATATTTCTATTAGTCTAACTTCTCCATTGAAAGGGAATTGGGATTACTTTCCCTGCTCTACCCACATAAAGCTAAATATCAGCAAGGAAGATCTGCCCTCACTGAGATGTGCTTAGGGCTCTTGAGGAGAAGGCAAATGACCTAAGCCTCTATATACAGGCTGATGTAAGCTCCTCTGTTGTGCAAGCTCCTACATAGTAAAGGTCAAGGAACTACCTTGCCAGTTCATCCACTCCAGGAAGCCACTCAGCAGACACTTAAACATGAACTCACCACCAGAAGAAACTCCAGTGATGACACAAACGAAAAATTCACAAAGCTTACATGCCTTGCAGTGGCCTGCCCTTGCTTGTCTTTGTCTTTTTGTTCTTACACCCCCAAGACAGAAATGGTTTGAAAAATGCCCTATTTGCTCTCCAGTGATTGCTTGGGAGTGAACTTACTCGTGTCTTCTGAAGTATTGTCAAATTCTGCACTAGGATGGATATAAGTACCAAAAAATGGTGCTTCAAATCTTCACATTGCTTTATAGGCCAAGGTTAAGTCTCTGGAAATTTCCAGAAAGAAGAGCTGCCCTCAGAGGGGAGGTATTTGCAATGGCAGCAGATTTAAAAACAAAATACCTGTAATACTAATAAGCATTATGCATGAGCAAGAAATCAGCCTTAATTTTTTCAATACTGCAATCAAGTCTGGTGTGGTACATTAAGATTTAATTTTCCTTTTTTCCCTAGTCAGGGTAATACTGGGGAGCAGTTTACTGGTGACTACAAAAGACAGAAAGAGTATTACCATAAAAAGGTGTTTAACTGTAAAGCTAAATTCTGCTTTCAGATACAAGAGTAGTTTCCTTTTACACACGTGTTTGAGGGTACAGTTTTAAATGCACACCTTTGTTTACATTTATACTTTCAAAACAATGCCTTACAAGGTCTTGCCAGCATACACAAGTCTCTAAAGTCTTGATATTGTTCCATAGGCATCTAAATCTTATGCTAAAGGCTTAATTTAATGAGCTATTAGCAGTAAACCGGCCCATAATCTTTAGAGTTAGCTACTGAAGGCAGGCAGGGTACAGTTTTGCTTGACGAAACTTGAACTTGAGTCAGTCTGAAACTTACTAACTAGTTTATGATGTTTTATTCAGTGAAAATTGCTTAACCTGTGATACACTGACTATCAGTCAACTATGTATGGGGTACTCATACTGGTTGCTAATTGCTGCTCTTCAGTACATTTGTCCTAACATTTTTTTGAGTGAAGTATGCATGTTTCCTTTTTCTTTTAGCTCTGTTTATGCATGTTTAATCAACATCAGAGATCTTTTTGAACTTGTGGACGGAGGTTAGATAACTTTCCCATGAGCAAGAAGCAATGAAACCCGCTTCTATATATTCATTCTACACAAAATCTGAGATGTGGGAAGGGTTGGTGAAAAGTTTTCCTCAGAAATTTTTTTTCAAATGAAAAATGCAAACCATGTAAGAAGAAGCAGAGTGGTTTGTTTGAATATATTCACAAATGCAATTAAATTTTCACACCAAAATCACATTTTCATTTGTAAATATTCAGAATGCCATAAAGGACTTTTAAAGCGTAAAATAAACTCAAATGGAGTCTTTCTTTCAAATCAAGCAAAATACATGTTGACCAAAACTGATTTTTCCCTCGTTTTTATTCTTTTGTTCCTTTGCAGAGCATTTCTGCTTCAGACAGATAAGAAACATCATTTGAATCCTTAACTAATCTTTAAAAATTGTATATATTTGTAATCTAAAGGACTACAGTATTGTTAAGCCCATACAACGCTAACAGATTGCACTTTCTTGTGCTTTGTCTTTTGCTCGAGCCCTGAAATCAGAATTCTTCCAAAACCTGTTAAAATTAACTGTACAGGAGGAAAAGAATGATATTTGACTGAAAGGTCATCAAAAGGACACATGCACTTTTTTACTTAAATTTTTAACTTCATCTTTTGAAACTTTTATGTATTTATAAACATTATCTCTAGCAAAATAACTATAGGTTTTCAACATTCATGCAAATACTGCACTTTATTCTCCAAAGTCCATTGATCTAGGTTAGATCTTTGCAGTTACTTCTCCTGTGAGCTTGTATCAAAAACCTTTGAAATCTCAGCTGGTGTGACAAGAGAACAATTCAGAAGTGTTGGACAAAGCTCAAGAATTAGAGTAATCAATCAAAATGAATACCAAGGCTGTAGATTAAACAAAGTTATGGCTGAAATAAATGTGCTGGATTAACTATTTGTAATGTGGATTCTGCTCTTGTGTTGAAAAGAAAACATTTAATTCCTCTTGCTTTACCTACATATTCTATTGATTTATAGGCTTGCTACACTCAAATAAGAAAACAGAACTTACTGCAGTCAGCTGATAAATTGAGAAGGTATTTCACTGTTATTTTAGGAATTCATTTTGAGGGCAGCATTTTTAAGAGTGTATTTGGCCATCTGCATGTCACAACATTGAATGAGAGGTGGAGAAAAAAAGAGAAATCACAGTAAGGAATCAAGAAACATTTTATTGCAGAAGATAAAACAAGACTGTAGAAGCACAGTACATTGTCATATATCATTGATACTTTTGTTTGGTCTTCACATATTGTTACACTTAGTTACAGAAATGTAATGTGCTGTTAGGATTAGTTTAGGACAAATACACTGTCCATTTGGTTATGCCTTCAGGCTTTGGCTTTTGGTAGACAGTGCAACTGCTGCACAGATATATTCTTTGTGCTTTTGGTCAAGTTTTACAATGCCTGCTTACTGTGAGCAGGAGTTTAAACAACATGCAGTGGGTGGATGATAGCCGTGCTTTGTAACTGGGTAGCTTACACTGGTGTCCAAGGAGGATAATCCAGGTCATCTTTTAGCACTGAAATTACACTCAAGAGAGTATAAATGTTTCTCATGACATGTGTCCAAGGCTTTACAAGTTTCTCAAATGGTGCTTGTTTCTATTTTCTGTATTTTTGTCACATGGGAGCCAGTAACATTGACCCATTTTCCTTTTGTCTGCTTTGGTAAGTACCAAACTATTAGTGGAATCCTTTGAGTCTGACCTGGAGAGAGCAGGAATGTGGGAATGGGCAGTCAGTCATCATGAATAGTATCTGCTGAGACAGACCAAGTCCGTTCTCAGCATTTTCTTATTGACACTTAAGAGAATAAATGTTCCTTATTTACCTCAGTTTGTACCTAAGGTTTACAAGTACTTTTCAGTGTGTAACGAACAGGGCTGTTGAAGTCTATGTAAGTGCTTCCATTACATTGATCAGGGAAAGGATGGCAAGCACTAAAATATCTTCCAATTATATATTCACTTTTGGAGCATGCAGAAAGACAATCTTGAAGGGTAGAAGCCTCTGGTTTAGGCATGGAGAATCGCTCTAGAGATTGAATAAGCTGCAAACACAAATAAAACATCCATACTGCATTTATTTTTCCCACAAGTTAAAATTATTTGCCTATGAAAAGTCTGTATTGATCTACTGGATTCCTTTCTGTCTAGTGCTGTCATAGATGCCCAGTAAAGAAAAGCTGTTCAGGGTTGTGGGGGGGTTTTGTGTGTGTTTCAGGGATTGCTTTTTTTTTTTAGTATAGGTCATGGTTGGTGATGAAATTCTATGCCTAATCATTGCTTATTTTATTAGTAACACTAATTTTTGCAATTACAGTATCACTGCTTGAAGAGATATTATCAAGTCTTATAACTTGTTTAAAAACAGGTTTATTTGGCCCCAAGGACATTGGCAAAGCAGAAAGAGAAAGTTCTGCTCCTTGCTGTCCTCCCAGTACAGATACTGCTTCAGTCCGTTCAGGGTACATCAGCCAAGATAGTCTTTCTGTCCAGTCTCATAAGGGCTTGGTTTTGTCTGTATTATTCTCCTCTGATCCAAATACTCCTTTTTCCCTCCATAAACCACCTCTTACTTTTGGCTTTTTCTCAGTTTCTAATTCCTTTACTTTTTTTCTATTTCTTTTATGACCTTTCTGTCATCTGCTCCCAAGTACACAACACCTTTTCCTTTGCTGTTCCACCACCCTTTTCATGGTGAAGGCTTCCTGTAAGAAACTTTCCTTCTTGGTGGCCCGGAAGGGGAATGAGAGAAGCTAGTTCTGTGAGATGAGCTCTTCCCACTGCAATGCGAGATGCGGTGGTGTACACAGCTGGCTGTGCTTGCCTGTGCTTGGCTGTGTTATGATGTGAGCTCCTTGGGGTAAGAGCTGGCTCTGTGTGTCTGTCTCTTCTTACAGTGCCAAGAGAATTGCTAGCACTTTCACATTAATGGCAGAGGCAGTAGCATGCAGAGGGGCACAGTGACAGCTTCTTTCCAGTGGATAAGGACTCCCAACAGCAAAGGGCCCAAAGGCACCACACAGCGCTGTGGGTGTTGGACCCGTGTATGTCCATTATTATGGCATATAACAAGGGCAGGAACTGGCATGTGAGTTTACGGATAGCACATACTTTCCACAGGAAGCTCTTTAGTTCAAATATGAGTGTGCTGCTACTGCAGAGTATTCCCTTACCACCGTATCACCGTGAGACTAACTCCCTTTCCATTACACAGCACGCTCCTCCACAAGCTTGCCACAGATGTGTGGTGTAACACTATCTTGAACCCTTTCCCATAGCTTTTATTTTACTTTATTTATATTTGCTAGGGACTTCACACAGTGGCAGAGATTGTAGGGGCCATTCCTCCACCATCAGTGTGCTCTGCAGAAAGGACAGGCATGAGCCCAGCCTCATCCTTCCTCAGCCTGTGTGCACAAAGCGAGGCTGGAGGATTGAGGGGGGGCTCCCCCTGTTTAACAAGGGAGTTCCTGATGCTGTCCCCTGCAGCCCCTACTCCTTAGCCTCTGCCATCAGAGCTGAGGAAGAAGTAAATGTGGAGGCTGAGGACAGATCCATTTGTTTTTCTTATTGTTACAAAACCTCACAAACCAAACTGCAGAGTTTGCACTCTTCTAGCTCGTACCTGGTACTGCCAGCAAGGTCTCGACCGCACTGTACAGGCCACAGGCACGCAAAACAGCTCAGATTGCCTGAGCCACAGCTCCTGTGCAGGTCCTCTCTCCTCCTCAGCTGGCTTCTTTCCTTCAAACAGTTGCAAAGTTGGTTTTGCTAAATGACATAAGGTTATAATAAATCAAGTGAGAAGGTTTCTGCTGTGATTCTTACTGTATGGGAGAGGTCCATATGGTTTAATCACTTCCTCTGTACGTCAGATATATGTGTATAAAATCTCTGAAGTCATGTGTAACTGCCAAAATCCTATGGTGTGGTTTGAAACATCCATACAGTGAAATCTCAAAGGCTGCAGATGTGCTATGAAATATAAATGTACAATGGAAGAAGTCAGTTTGTTTTAAGGAAATTAAACAATGGCCTTAAAATTAAAGTTCACGGAGAGAGACACAGACCTCAGCAGAACAGAGAAAGGGGGAAAGACTGCAAAGCCTTCTCAAAGGGGGATAGAGTTTTGTCATCAAAGAAGACTGGAGAAAAACATTTTGCACCCCAGAAAAACAGAGCAGCCTGAGGAGAGGAACCGTGTCTAAGAAAACCACTTGGTGAATTGTAAAGCCATCTGAAAAATGTCAGCATAAAATATAGCTGCTGCTAACAGCAGGCCTTTGGCCACCATAGAAAACTCTGCATAAAAAGTGAGTTTTCCTGTGCCTGTAGGCAAAAGTACAGACCACTCAGACCTGTAGACCCACGATCATGGGTGAGTCCATGCGCAGAGAAGGAGGCCATCAGGCTCCACTGCTTCTTCTTGCCCCCAACAGGTAGTAGGGGTGCTGGGGCAGCAGCAGCCATTGCCTCCCTCCCCTTCTCTTTTTCCTTCAGTTTCCACCTATTGCCCAGCTCTTTCATTTTGAGATACTGGCACAACTCATCCACGGTGGGAAATGTAAGGACTTTTTCTGGGCAGAAAGGGAAGAGGAAAAGGGAGACATGATGGTGGTACCCCAGGTTGGTACCTAAAACTTGCCATGCCATGGCCGCCAGATGTACAGCCCTCACCCCACTGCTGGCTTTGGCACTGCATGTTCAGTGTCTCCGCAGGAGTCTGCTACCCCCTACACCCCTAGAGTTATTTTCTCAGGGCCCAGCAAGCATGTAGTGGCATATTTTCTGATCGGCACAGTGGCTCAAGCATCACTTAAGAAGAGGAACGGTATGCATTGGAGTGATGTTAAAGATGCAGGGCAAGATTCAGCACCACTGGGGCCTGATGTGCAATAGAGTTTGCTAGAAAACAGGCTTGCTTCTCATGCCCTCTGGGCTGCCATCCTGCCCCATTGTGCCTCTGAGGCTGCCTAAGTTTTTCTGGATGCATGGAAGTGGAGAACAGGTCTGTTGGGCTTAGTCTGGATTCATGGCTACCACCAAAGCCAAGGAGGATGGGTTTACTTCACCAGGAAGCACCCATAGGAAATATCAGGATGCCCTTGGACCACTCATGAAAGTGACCCTGACATTGCCAACACTGATAACTTAGCAGGACACTTCAGCCTGTACCCCACTGTGGTACATGGTACGGGACAAGAATCGTGCAGGGGGGTGGAGGTCCTCCCCATCAGGGGAAGGAGACCCTCCTGTCGCCTCCATCGCCACCTTCAGCATGTCCAGCCATTGCTGGAGGGCCTCATATCTCTGCTACTCTCAGGAGTACTCTCTAGTGAGGTCAGTATAGCCATCAAAGATACCCATTGCTGTCACAGTAATCATTTTATTAAGTAATTGTTTTAGCCAGTGCTAATTGTATCAATCATATATACATTTAATCATCCAAAAGCCTCTAAATAATTTCAGTCCTGTGAAATTATTTAGAAGCTTAGGCCAGTGTCCTGCCTAAGTATGACTGTTTGTTCTCTCATGTTTACCAAAACTAAATAAATGTTAAATACCCTTCTCAGTAAGTGCACTTAAAAAATAAAAGATTATTTTTATCTGCTTAAAAAGCCCCAACACTCTGGTATAAATACACATCAGCATAATGTCTGCTGTATCTGTGGGCTGGTGCATTTACACAGCTGCAGAATGGGCTGCTTTTCACTCTCCCCCTCACAGATATTGTGTTCTTCTTTTTCTCTGTGAGGACTTTCCTTCTCTATCTATTCTTAGTCCTAGACAGAGACCTATACTGATTTATATATGTTCTGTAACTTAACTGGCTTCAAAGAGGTTTTGTATGTGTAAATCAGAACACTGAGTGGCTGAATAAACTCTCCTGCAATAAGAGTAATTGTAAAGCTAAATGTGTTCCTGCCTCTGTGTACTAAATCAACAGGAATCCTTTACATTTTTGTGGGATAAACATACTTCTCTGCCATGTATTTACAATCACTGGAACACTCTTGCAGCCACCTGTGAATCCTTTGCTTCAAGAGAAGATCTTTGTTGTAGAGATCTTTCATACTGTAAAATCTCTTTCATATTCCTAATTCCCTAAACCAAATTCTGTTGGAGATCTCGGGAAGTGTATGTGATTAAGGCTGTTTGGTGAAGTCTGAGTTCTTCAGCGATTCAGTTAAAAGCATTCCCATAACGGAATTCAGTACCTTGTATTAGTTTATAATTGTTCATCTAGCCCTGCAGTTTGTTTGTTCAAACATCTACCACAATTTTCTTAAATAAGATTGATCAGCTTGTGTTTTCCTATGTATTATAATCTGTTCTTATCATGAATTGAAGTGTAAGTCAAACTTAGGCGTACCCCTTAAATAGCCATTTAGTTCAAGGAAGAACTTCCTCAAAATTCACTCAGTGGAAAAGAAAGTCAGTCCTAGGACCTTGTAACATCTGTCAGTTAACCAGAATCTTTAAGTGAGTACATGATACCCTTTGAGCATGTGTTGCAAATTAATCCCTTTAGCAGCAGGCACATATATAAAGTTAAGGGAAGCATCCCACCCTGAGCTGTATGTTTCCTAAAGAGATGGCAGCAGTTTCCACCAGGCAGAAATTGATTGAAGCTCTGCAAGAAGGGCATTTCTAGTTTGCTAGCTTGTTATCATGCTTGCTGGTTGGATTAGCCTTTGGAGCTGAAATTTGGCAAGAAGTGAGATTTGGCTTTTTAAGAGCTAAGTAAGCATCTAAGAATCCATGAGAGGTGCAAAGCGTGTTTCGCAAGAAAGCAGGAACATTGCAGGCGGATTTTATTGTGTTTGACCAGGGAAGACACAGGTGTTTTAAATCAAAGGTGCAACAGCAATGAAGACATTCCAGAGGGTCCAGGAGTGAAATGCGTAAGCTTCCAACTTACCCTTGTGTGAGAACCTTACAGTTTCTTTTAGTGGAAATAGGGAATAGTGATCTTTGCTTAAATTTGACTGTCAGGGGAGAACTGAGATAAAACCAAACGGAGATATGAATCTACTACTCCTCAAAGCAAAGCAGTGTCAAGACTTCCTTCTTAGAAGTGCCTCCTTCCATGGGCACAAAGCTTTTGGTGTAATTATAGCTCAAGCAGAAGTTTCCTTGAGTTGGTTAGGATGAGCTGGAAGGAAGAGAGGGTGGTAGTCAGAAAGAGAAATTGCAAAAGTGTACATAGTGCTATGTAAACCAAGGAGAACACAAGTCTTTCAAACAAGCTACTAATATTTAGATGCTAAAGTGTCATGAGGTAAGCAGAGACAAAGCAAACCTCAGCAATGAACTGTTGTTAAGAACCAGTGATTGAAAAAAAACATTTTGCCTTGTAACCAAGTATTTTTTTCCCTGTGAGAGGAAATGTTGCACAACCGTAAATACTCCAGAATGCAGGAGCATTGGCCAGCTGATGACTGATGAATTTCATTTACTCCCTATCTGACTTTTGAATATTCAGGCAGATAAATATGCTAAGAATAAATTCTGATGGGGGCTGTGAAACAATCCCCTACTTTGTGTATGATCCTGAAATTTAGGCCGGTTTAGTCTATGGCCAGTGCATATGTCTTTGTATGATGCCATGGTGCTTGTAATGCTTTGTTGGCTCTCACCAGGTTTTAGCCTGACATTTGTGCTCCTCTGGATTCTCTTAAAGCCAGAATCAGATGTGTCCCTTATGTAATGTAATCTCCTCTGTTGCTGTTAGTGTGTTATGTATTTTTACTGCTTTGTGGCTGGTGGATATGGAGCCTGAATAATATGAAATGCACTGAATTGTACTTTCTGCTGTGTACTACTACATGTCTTCCTGTAACCACTTCAGGATACTGGTACTTTTATCACTATCTTACAAGATCCTTCTCTGTGCTCTACCCCTCTTCTTTTGATTGGGGTATTCTGTATCATAATTAAATGAGATACCTAGGGACCCTTGCAAGAAATTAGAAGTTAGAACAGAGCATTTGTGAAAACTTCTCAAGGGGAACTTGCCTCATCTTACTCCTCTGATTAGACTCACTGAATATCTTTCAGCTAAGGTGGCAGTCACCACCTATTCCTCACCTGCTCTCCACATTGTCCTCAGAAGAGGGGGCAGTCAGCAGCACAGGAGGAATAGCTCTTAGATGGAAGCACAAATTCAGGTACAAAATCCTAACCTGATTGTCAGTCATTGATGCTGTGTAATATATCTCTTGTGCAATCCAGAACTGTGGAGTAAAAATGTTTAAAATTGCAGTTATTCCAACTGCTATTCCTTTTATACATTGTTCTGTACTTAAACTGCAGCCATCTGCATCCCCATTTGACCATAAAGTCCCCCTTTCACCAGTTGCCCTTTGGTTTGGTTTGGTTTTGATGTTACTTTTTGTTGATGGTGGTTTTGGTTTGGTCGGTTGGCTGGTTGGTTGTTCTTCAAAAAATCAGCCCCTTCTTGTGCTGGTGCTCTGAGTCCCCGTCTTCCTGCACCATCAGAGCCCATCATTCCTCTGACTCTCATTATCAGTCATTTTCACAACCTTGCTTCTGTTTTTTCCGACACCTTCAGCTGGCAGCCTATATTGACTTCTCTGCCCAGCCTGCTGTCCCTGGGCGTGCTCCACACTGTCTGAATTCTGACTGAGGAGGGACAGGAAAACTGCTTTCATTTTTCATATCTATCCCAGGCTGGTTTGGAAGAGGACCTACAGGAATGGTCCTCCCAAAGTTCCTCAGCTTTGGGGTGGGCATCCACCCCAGCCTCTGTGAGGCTGGCACCATTCCACATAAGGGATTGGCAGGGATATGCCACAGGCCCAGCATAGGATGCTCCATCTTCACCAAGCCTGGTCCTGTTGAGGAGCTGTGAGGTTTTGTGCACACTCGGAAGCAATGGGATATTCCCATGTTTCAATGTCAGAAAGTAAAAACCCTTGCTGAGTGTGCACATCTTTACAAAGGTCTGTAACTTGCCCAAATTTCAGACAAAGTTGCTTCCCTGTCAAAAATCCTTTTCTTTAGTGGATCATGGAGAGGGAAGAGAGTCCTTCAAAGAGAGGTGACCAAGGAGACATGCCAGAGACCAGAACAGACCTATACCATGACCTATCACAGGCAAATGATATGGACAGTGCCAGGAGATTTAAAGAATCCCCTGGCTCTTGAGATTTCTGTTCACCCTCATATTAAAAAACTTCACAGGAGCATTTCTCATTTAAAACTAGACTCCACGTACCAGCTCACTGATTGTTTTCTGGAGGGCATGCTATAAAGAGGCAAATAAAGTAAACCGACAGATAACAATTAATAGTTTTCAGAGTTCAAGATCATCACATATTTAATTCCATGCACCACACCTTCATTTTTAGATGCCAGCACTCCAATACATTCTTTCCACATTAGATTTACAAGACTAAAGGGAAGAAATAGCAGGATCCATGTTCTGGATAGCACCCACCAGTTTTGCAAATTTATTTCTCTGGAGAGAAGGGATGTGAATCATACACTTTGGGAACAAAGGCAATTAAAACAGGTGCTGCAGTTGAAAACTGTGTGTGAAGAAAAAAACCCTCACTTCTCTTCAATATTCTGTCCTTTGATGATTTTAACCAGATGTCATGCAAGTACTCTGGTACTGCTTTCATGAACATTCTCTTGAAGTGTCACAGAAAGCTGAGGAATGGGAATACTATAAATGTATGCGCATTTCCCAGATGAACTGTGTTTGCCAACCAGTGCATAAGAACCAAGTGAGTTAAAAGTCAAAGTACAGAAATTCCTCTGAGCATTTTGATTATGAGAAGATTTGTAGGGCTTTACTGTAATAACTATAAAATACTTCAAACCGGTTTCTTAATGACATAGAATTATTTATTTTCAAGCAAAGTTCAGAAAATTTTGCGTGATTGTATGTATTTTTTTTTTACATGCTGTGGCTCCTTGAAGTGTACATAAGTATACTTTTTTTTTCAGAAGTGATAGATTGCCAAGTTGCCTGACCTCTCGAGAGAGGAAGTTGGGAGGACAGTTTAGTAACATTTTCTTTCATTCCTAATGTGGAATAAGATCAAAAAATATGTATTTTAAATTCTGTTAATAGCCTTATCTTTTCTAAACCATAAGGTACTGGCAAAATAACAGCACAAGTAAACATGGCTCTTGATGCACCACATTAAAAAATGGCTTTTGTTTATGAAAACTTCTTTTTGTTGTAGAAACTTGTGGGAATAATGTTGTATTAATGGTAGGATGTTGACCTTTTCCAGCTATGGAAGATAGTCTCAGAACAGGATCCAGGAAAAACAAACATGGAAACTACTTAACTCTTTAGCTGTGTGTCTGAAGCTTTGTGAGGAAGCATTATTTAAACTTAGGCTATTGTAGTTACTGATTGTGTCATTACATTAAAGTGACACACACACACAAGCAGTTTCACTAAGCGGAAAGTTATCAAGAGCTTAAGGGAAGAAATAACTTCTGTGAAGAATATTACTAGAATTTCATGTAATATATGTAAAAATATGCAGTCGTCTGCTATTGTCTGTGTTTTGTCTACATTTATTTATAGTCTCACAGGTCAAAAGTGGGGCAGATTTTCTCCAATTTTTAGGGTGCACAGTGTAGTGCTGCTGAGCAAGAGGATACACTGAGAAAAAGAGTGAAAACAAGCAAGTTCCCTCTTACTTAGGACTTGAGCTCATGTTTCTCCTGTAGGCTAAAACTGTCCCCTCTGATTTCTTAAGTGAAAAACCCCCAAAACTCAGGTGAGCTCAGTAGAACTTGTTCATGCGTCCTTTGCTGTAGAGTCCACTTTCACCTCTGCTAAATTCACTCTTGAGCCAAGAGGTAGTCACAGACTTAAAGGCTACTGACATCCATTCAGGATCTTGAGATGAGGTTTAGAGGCTGTACAGATGACAGATGTTGGTGGTTTCCCTGTGCTCTGAAGAGAAACCCATTAAGGTCCATGGTGGGAGAAGAGGAAGAATACTCTCTGACCTGCTGCACACCATGTCTTCCTCTTTTTGGACCAGTTTTAGCCAGATGCACTGTAGGTAGTTTCTCTTCCATTCTTATTTCTTTGCCCACACGTTTCTTCTAAAGCAGTTTTAAACTTTACAATAAACTATGTAAATCAGGAACACAGAGGATGAAATTGGGCATTACTACAGTTATCAGTTCACCTTTTAGAGTGATCTATACCCAGAAAACAAACAAAAATCAGAAACAGTTTTCAAAATATTTTTTTTTTTGTCCCCAAAGAGATAAGATTTTGGTATTGTCTTTAGAGAACATGTAAGTACTACTTTTTCATTACCAGATATGGGCTTTTTACTATTCTGGGACTCAAAGGCCTGCTGGAATATGAGGTACTTCAATACACATATTGTTTTTCCATTGACAGCCTCAGTATCAGCTTTGTGTAACATGGGATTATGTGAAAAGTTGCTACAAAAAATGGCATAAAAAAGCACTTCTTTCTTCTATGTACATACTGTATTAAGTTGCCCCTGCTGCTGAGGTGGATTAGCAGCCAGCTAATGAACCAGGAGCTGATCCTTCAGCTCACAGTTCACTCTACTGCAGTGAATAAGGACTGATTTTGGTCCAGCTTGTGTCTTTCTCTTAGTTCAGAAATTACTGCATGCATGTCTGAGTCGTGCCCACAGCCAGCGCATGAGTAGAAATTAGGTTCAGGAGTTCCTGCAACCTCCAGGCAAGCTTTCCTCTTGTAGCCTTGGACTGTCAGGAAACGTTACTTCCCTTGGCGTAGGCACAGACTCCTAATCTCCTGGAAACTAAGTCATATAAGGTGAATCTCTCAAAAGCTCAGTTTTCTTTAGTTACCTAAGTGAAACGGATTTATGAAATGGAGTTTTATCCATTGTGTGCTGTTTTTTGGTCATCATGCTTGTTTACTGAGAAGCAACTAACCGGGAGTTGAGGGCTCCTTAGGGAACCTGGAGACAGGGGTTTGTACTATTTTTGGAAACTAGCTTCTTGTCTTTTGGTTAATATCACTGTTGAGGTTCTCAACCTTAGTAAAGAAAATATCAACAATTCCCTCCTTTTGCTCTCTTATTTATTTACAGTGAAAGCTCTCTAAACTGTTATTCAATGTGTATATAGAGTGCCTCTCACATGGATGCCTTTATCTCTTTGAGACTGTGTAGATAGCGCAACAATTAGAAGCACTGATTATGTTTGACAGGACTTTTTTTCTTGTTTATGTCCTAGTAAACTTTAGGGTATGCCATTTCTGCTACTGTTGCCAACAGAGATGCATCTAACCTTCTCCTAAAGGCTTCCAATGATGGAGACTCCACAGTCTTTCCAGCAAGCTTGTCAACATATCTAAAGGGCATGTGCTGGTATATCTGCTGTTATGCCCCACTTAGTCTTTACTACTGTAGTCTGGGAAGAGATGACTTGTTCATTTATTACTTGTAGGTAAAGTTTATTGTATTACATTCTTTATTGTTTTCATCTCGACTCTTGAAATGCAGTGTCCACAGTGAACTTAGACCATCTGGCCCAGAGCTTATCAATACTGAGAAGAGCATAGGCATTACTTCATGTGTCCTGGGGGTTATACCTGCCTCTATATGCTTGTTTTCAAAAACTCAGAGGCAAGAAAGGTCATTAGATGAAATAGCTGTCATTTCCATCATGGATTATGTTGTTGCTGTCGTGTGTCTTCAGATTTGAATCTTGTGTTGGACAAATGTGTATGTATCTGGAAACTGCAGCTCAATATTTAGTGCAAGTTTTATTGCCAGGTAATTTCTGTTATTGGGAGCTGTACTTAAGGAATTTAAGGCCAACAATATGGTGGATTATTGCATGGACTATACAACAATCTCTGCAACAAATACTATAAGGATATTCAGTCAATATGACAATTCACTTCCTCTATCTCTAGAAGGTTTCTTCTGTCTGCAGGCAGAACCTCATACTATCCAGGAGGCTCTAAATATTTTTAGCAAGGTGCTGGAAACTGCAGACTGTACCTGGTAAAAGGTGGAGAGCATGAGAAAAACATTGCATTCACCAGGAATTGTGGAAATGTGTGTGTACACCTTTGTTTTTTTTTATATAATTTTCCTTGTCAAAGTTTGGAAGGAATACTTACACAACAGTGTATCTTGTTTTCATAGCTGGGTAGTAAATCAGGATGTGGAGGTATTAATGCATAAGTGGCAGCCTGTGACGGCACAGCAGTAGGGGGACCCATGGCAGTTTCTACATGTGCAGTATGATACCTTCTCTACTCCCTAAGAATCTAGAAAGCGAGAAAAGCCTGTTCAGTACTGCCTTTTCAAGGCCAGTCAAAACAAAGTAAAAATATCAAGGATCTTAACCCCTGCCAATTGGCCAAAATGACTGGACACGCTTTGCTTAGGTCAAAATTTTGCTGGAACATACCAACGAGTAAGAAGTTCATTGCAATGTAACTATGCCAATAAATAGCCAAAACATAACACTTGGAGAACTCAGTAGACAGACTAATACCCCATTTGTCAGCAGCTACTTTTCCAGTGCACTGAGAACTGTGGGTGGCTTTGGAGGGATTGTGGGAAGAGTTCTGGGGTGGGTGGGTGTTTGGAATGGTTTTAGTACGATGAGGACTGTCTTCTAGCTAATCAGTTGTATGAATGGAATTTTATCTGTACTGGGAGGTGAGCTCATTCGCCTTTATCGACCTCAAATCCATGTTTAGAAAAAAAAAAAATCAAAGTAGGGTGCATTCTTCTTCTTGATGGCTCATTCTTATAAAACATACTGCTTCTTACCACCCAGTGTCTCCTGAAAATTAGCTGTGTTTTGATTTCAGTCTGGTTTGAACTTTCTTCTGCTGAAACAAAAAATGCAAGTCTTCAGATTAGCTCTTCATGTTTCTGGCTGGCTTTCAGTGGCGGATTTTAGAGCATCTCACAGCCCATAAGAATAATATCAAAGTACTCCAGCCACCTTCTCCTTGTTGTTTTCTTTGTTCTTCTCTTTTAGGAACAGGTTATAAAGTACAATTAAGGCAGGGTGTTTTATTCACTCTTAAGTTTCACCAAAACCCATCTGGCCACCCGTGCTACCAAGAAACCTCTTTGTATACTCTTTCCTACCCTGCTTTCATTGCTTGTTTGTTTTTCTTTTCCTCCCAGGCTATCCCCATGCCAACCACACCCTTCTCTTTTAGCTGGTGCTTTTCTCTCCAGGAATGTGCACCTGATGAACCTGAAGATGCTCTTCTTGCCAAGTGGCTATTTGGCAAAGAGATATCAGGAGGGTGTGGGAGTGGATAGTGAAGGAGACAGAAGGAGGAAAATTGTGGATGTGATTTGTCTAGGAACTGGCAGCAGATGGCTGGGATTAAGGCCAGAAGAGAAGATGAGCAGTGGGGAGCAGGAGGGAGCAGTGAGCTGGACAGTAGAGGAGAGCAGTCTAAACACAGCAGAGCTCAGAGTTGCACAAGGGAAGATAACTTAAGTCTATTCTGTGTAAATGTTTACATGATGGATATGATCCTCAATAAGCTGTTGTGGAGCAGAAGTTGCTGTGTTTGTGCTCCTGTCCCTGTTTGAATATAGTTGCTGGAAACAGGGAATTGGGATATTGTCAGTGTAATATTGTGTTTCAGGGCCAGGTTAGGCTACAAGGTACAACAGTGGCCAGCTCACTCACCATGCTGTTTAAATAGACATCTCAGTGCCATCTCAGCCTCTCTTGACATGGGCACTGAGCACCCAGCCCTATCTCAGTGGTGTTTTGGAATAAGAGGGCCTTTCCCACCATGTTATTTCTGGGAAAGAGATTGAGATGTTGGGGTGAAGGGGAATGAGGTTTACTTAATCACATCTTGAGTGTGGCCAATCAGCAGTAAATAGCCTTTGCTTCTTACATACTGTAGTAAAAGACGTTTCTGCTAAGGTAAAATGAGTCTGGTTCCCAAGTGAACTTCTGGAAGACTTTCAACAAACCACTTAAAATGCAGTGAGGACTTAATGTTATTAATCTTATTTTAGTAAATAAACTAAATCACAATTTTCCAAAGCCATTCTAGGAGTGGATTTTGCAAGGCTTCCTGGGTGACAGAGAGAGGAGCAACAGCATGCACTGGAATCTAGGGCTCTCTTCCTCCCTTTTCCCAGGCCACAGGAAGGCTGCCGACACTGGATGGGCTGAGGATGGAAGTGCGTTCTGTGAGCTGGAAAAAGTGACTTATCCATCCTCTTTAAATACTGCCTAGGAAGGACAGCACAGACTGTATTTCTGTGCCTGTCCTTTGCTATAGAGACCTTTCTGTAAAGAAAGTGTGTCTGAAGTAAGAGGGGAGGGATTAGAAGAGCCAAATCCTGGTCTTCACTGCTTAATAAGTAACTGCATAGCCAGGGATGAGCCCCACAGCTTGCCCCATGGAAAGGCTGACTTATCCTACTGACTTCATGAAAGGGAAATTTTTTTGTGCAAGTATTCACAGTGTTCTCCCTTCTGATTTGATCACCTATAGCTCTTCCAGCTGTCACACTGGAGGATCTGCTCCAGGTAGACCTGTACTTTGAGATCAGACACAGAAGTGAGGAGAAGGATTTAAGAAGGTAAATAAACAGGAGACGTTAAATCTACATATGCTGTGGATTTTACTCCAGCAGTTTTAATTTAATTTCTTTTTTAGTTAGGCAATTGCCGGTAAGAGGCTCAAACTTGCAATTAAATTGAAGTTTGTAGAAATACTCATTATGAAGAAATGCTAAACCTCTTGAACTTACACACATTAAGGTAATAATACAGTTTGTTCTAAAAGAGCATAGTGAAGGAGTTCAGTGAATAGGAATTACATAAACTCCTCCGTTGGTGCTGAAGGACGTGATCTATAAATTAGGAGATTAAGAGTAAACAGGAAATTCCAGAGAACAATTTCAGGATAAAGAAACTATAGCAGCAGATGGAAAGATGTTTCTGTTGGAAGATTTTAGAAGTTGGGTTTGATACCATCTACCTTTTTAAAAATGAAACAACCAGTCCATCTCCATGTTTTAATTGTGAATTTCAGCTGTGTATTAGCAGAGCAATGCTAGTGCTAGCTAGAGCAAAATGCTGCACAACTCTTGTCAAAGGTTCTTGTTCCCCCATACAAGTCACGCTGTTTTTTTCCCTCAGATTTTAGTCACATTGGCAATTTTTGTGGACAGGATATGTCTGAAAAGCACCCTAAATATATTAACATATTTGCCAAGCATTTTTTAATATGTTTGGGGTTTGCTTAGGGCTCGAGCAAGATAGCAGAAATATGGAAATTAGATCTTGAAATAGAAATAATTGAAGTCTTTATGCCTAGTGTATCTTACATAATGCAAAGTAAGATGGGGGTTTATTTTCTACTCATTTTAGTAGTATAGATCTGTCTTTCGTAATAACTCCTGGTATCAATTCGTCACAGAAAGAGTTACTTAGGTTTTTGTTGCACCAACTTTTCAGTCTCACAACAAAATTCAACCCGCTTTCTACAAGGGTATTCCCAGAGATACATTAACATTCCTACTCAATAAAGATAGGCCCTTTCAGTATTAAAATTGGACAGAAATGTTCATGTCCACAAGTTATCATTATTTTCATAGCAACTACTTCATAAAACAACAAAAAGCACACAAAAAAAGCCCACCAACAGAAGAGAGACTAATTAGCAAATAGTTTGAATGCTTGAGATAAGGAATCATAATGGCTAGTAAGAAAGAAGAAACCTCAGGTTTAAGATAGTTTCTCAGCAAGCTGCATAATAATGTCCAAACATACTTCCTTTGGCACATGGTGTTATACACAGACAATGAAACAGGAAAAGAACTTTTTTTTTTCAGTTCCCTGTGTCAGAAGCATACCCTGATGGAGAACTCAGCCATAAAAGTACATTTTTCTTACTAAAGAGAAAAAAATAGCCTCATTTTTGTGCAAAGCACTGTATTACACGTGGAGCAATGAAGCTCTGAAAATGATGCTTTAGCGGAGCAGGTTCTGGTTTTTATCTATGCACTTTCTTGGCTCAGTATTACTGATGTACTCTACAAATGGCAATGGAGTATAAGTCAATTCGTAGTTGCTAAAGAAACATGTCCCTTTGCTATGCAGAATGTGAATTTTCAAGGCTGCAGTAGACAAAAAAGCTGCTCAGTGCAACTAACATTGGGCTTCTCAGTTGTTCTCGGATCTAAATATAGAAAGCTGCCCATATCACATTTCTCTCCCTCGAGGTGGACCTCCAGAGAGTGGAGTTCAGCAGACATACAGTAAAGATGATGAGCAAATGCTAAAGAACTGTGCTTCCCCTCCTTCACAGGAATGGACACCTGCATGCTAGGCATGAGAGCTTTCTATGTGCACGTGTGTATGTGTGTGTGCCTAAGACTGCTTAATCATGCTTTTGCTGAGCAAATCACTCTTGCAATTAATGAGTTTACTCTGAAGATAATTAATGCAAATAATTTTAGTGACATTTTCTTTGCAATATTAAATAATAAAAAAGATAAACATGGGCTTTTTTAATGAGTAGTTGAAATTAGTATGGCAGACCGAGTTACAGCTATTCTATTGCCAGGTTAGATAGGGCTTTGAGCAATCTGGTCTTGTGGATGGTGTCCCTGCCTATGGCAGGGGATTGAAACTAGATCATTAAGGTCTCTTCTAACATAAATCACTGTTGGAACAAGCCCAGAGGGTGAGTCACAAGGATGATGAGGGGACTGGAGCACCTTCTATATGAAGATGGAATGACAAAGTTGGGGCTGTTCAGTCTGGAGAAGAGAAGGCTGTGTGGAGACTTCACAACAGCCTTCCAATATCTGAAGAGGGGCTATAGGGGTGCTGGGGAGGGAGTATTCATGAGGACTGTAGTGAGAGGACAAGGGGTAACAGGTTCAAACTTAAAACAGGGGAAGTTTAGATTGGATATGAGGAAGAAATCCTTTACTGTAAGGGTGGTGAGGCACTGGAATGGGTTGCCCAGGGAAGTTGTGAATGCTCCATCGCTGGCAGTGTTTAAGGCAGGGTTGGACATAGCCTTGAGTGACATCGTTTAGTGGGAGTTGTCCCTGCCCATGGCAGGGGGGTTGGAAGTAGATGATATTATGGTCCTTTCCCACCCTAACTATTCTATGATTCTACAATTCTGTGATTATTCAACGGAACTTTATTCCTAATCTGAAAAGAGGGATATATTCACTAAAGTAATGCAAATAAAAAGTTTTGAAACTGCAGAACATGCTGCCTATTGAAGCAACAGAGACAGAGTTGAAGAAAGCAGATGTCATCCTTGGGTGCAGCTGTAAGAGCTTTTCCAGCATTAAGAAGGAAAGCTATGACAGAGCTGAGTCTTAAACTACTCCGCTCTGCAGTTTTAATGTGCTATCTTAACTATGGAGTCTTGGTAGTGTTCTTAATTTCTGCTTCTTGTCTCCATGCAACTATTTGGTACCACCTATTTCATTAGAGTGGTATCTAAATTGAATTAATACTGCAGGTCTTCTTCACAGCCAGCCCTGCAGTACTGGTACCCCTCCAAGCTCTATTCCTCCATCTTCATGAGCTTTGTGCTGCCCTAGTAGCATATGGGGCAGAGGAAGGGGAAAAAGAGGCAAGGAGCACCTGTA
>JASSUY010006792.1:0-34945 GCA_032466535.1 Forpus xanthops | reverse complement strand
CTGCCCATGGCAGGGGGGTTGGAACTAGATGATCTTAAGGTCCTTTCCAACCCTAACTATTCTATGATTCTATGGTGTCGCTTTAGACATCTACAGCAGTACCATGAAAGCCGTTTCTCCAGCTTCTAATAGGGTTACAAACAAAATCCGAATAGCTGCTTTTTCAAGCAGCAAATGGAAACTACAGTGAAAAGCAGTGAAAAACCTTTCTGTCCTTCTCCCATAAGTCACTTACTTTGATGGAGCTCCACTATTATTTAGGACTGGTCCCTGTTTGTGGTGCTTGGCTGTGATCAGTCCTGCTAGTCAGAAAACCTGCAGAGCAAAACCTGCAGAACAAAGTCTGTCCATGAGCAGCATGCTGCTGGTGAAGTCTGCTCCCACAGACAGCCAAACAAAGGCCACATTTCAGAAGCAGGGTTTGTCATCAGACAAGAAATGGGGTCAAGGGTGTGGGGGGGAATCCAGGTTCAGCACTGGGACCATACATATACCATGTGTTCTGCCAAGCACTCCTCTACCACAGAGCAGGCCATCATGGGAACAGTTTCTGCCTGGCTTGGGGTTTATATTTCCCACTTCTCTCTCATTATTGGCAATTGTTCTTGTTAGAACGAGGAAAGAGTAGACTTCGACTTCAACATCTGAGCTGAGGCAAAAGTTTGTCTTTCAAAAAAAGGCATTTTAAAAAAAAAAAAGGAAAGAGTAAGTGAAAAAAGGCTGGATTTATTTCCAGCACATAAAAAGCCATAGAACTTTCCGCCCACAGGGGACCAAGCTAATCATGGGGCATCCAACTACCATATCCAAACAGTCATTTAAGGCAGCTCGATTACTTTCCTACTGAGGACAGATGGCTCATGTAGCTGGATGAATCCCCAATATGAGTACATGGACTCAAACAGTTAACAAGGATCCAGATATTCAGAAATAAAAAAAAGCATCCTTCTTCAATAGTCTTACTTCCACAGGCCAAGACAGCACATAAAATTGCTCATGAGAGTCATATGTAATAAAATATTCCACATTTCAAAGAAAGGATGCATTAATTTTACTCAAAATTTCTCTATTTCCATTTTACATACTTACATATTTAGCCAAATAGTGGGAATTTTCTCTTATTACACTCTCTACTCTCACTTTACACTCTCAGTATTTAGAATTCCAGTTTCTACTTCAGTTAGTGCAAAAAGGCCGGTTTTTGGAGGAGCAGGGGAGAAGACAGCTGTTTCAGGGTATTTAAGTAAGTCCACTTTCAGCTGTCTCAGACTGACCATGTCTAACCAGGAGCAAGCTTTACAGTAGCTTGCTCTTCATTTTTTTCATTGACCTGCCTTTATTCCCTGTAAGCTAACAACATAAAGAGCTTTCAAAGTGACTCATCCCCATTGATGCCAAATGCAAAACCTGTACTTTATTGTAATGTCCCATAATGACAATCCTGTTGCACAGGACACTCTGTATGAAATAAACAGTTCACAGTGAAAAAAAGGATTCATACATTTAGATGAGCTCTTAGACAGAAGTTCTTCCCTGGGAGGCTGGTGGGGTGCTGGCACAGGGTGCCCAGAGAAGCTGTGGCTGCCTATTCCCTGACAGTGTTCAAGGGGCTTGGAGCAACCTGCTGTCATGCAGGGTCCTGTCCATGGCAGGGGGTTGGAACTGGAGGTGCTTTAAGATCCCTTCCAACCCAAACCAGACTGGGATTCCATGATTCCTTTTTATAAATTAAAATTCCTTCATTACACTTCAAGTATCTAATTTGTGCAACATAATAATAAACATTTCCTTCCCAGAGAGCTCTCTCTGTATTATCTGAGGGTGCATTTTACCTTTACAATATGCTGTGTTTTTTAAATCAATGTAAGCACAAAATAGCAAATCCCCACAAGACAGGTTTTTACCCCAGCTCAACATATGTAGGTATCTCTCTACTGAAGAGCAGTACACTGCACCAGTGTGAAGCCTTTTCCTCAACATCTGGTACTTACAACAGGAACTGTTACACTACCAGAGAGTATAGAAATTAATCATCTGACTCCCCTAGACTTACAGGTTTGGGATAAGAAACTAACAAATACCAGGATTTATCACATTAAGTAATTCCAACTGTAATGCTGTATATGAAGACAGAGCAGCTCTCAAAGCCAGTAATTTATTATTCTATAGGATGCAGATCAATACCCATCAGCTTTATGAACTGTTTTACTGCAGTTGCTGTTTCTGCTGCACCTTTACTTCACAGAGATGAGGTTTAAATCAAAACCCCAGAAAGAAGAGATGACATGCCATGGGAGACCCAGCTGAGATGCAAGTTCTCCTGGTGCCTTCCCACCGCCTGTAAGATACACACTCGGAAGTGCTCAGCACCACAACCAAGCAATCAAACTGTCCAGTCTCACTGCCAGTAACAGGAGCTGCCAGATAATCAGTACATTTACAGATCTTGCACTAAATGCAAGAGCTGTGCAAGAAAAAAAATACTAGGTAGTGAGAACAGGGCTAAGGAGAAACCAGGGGCAAGCTCAGAGCCATGCCTGAGGGCAGAATTCCAATTGAAATGCTAACATTTACACATATCACTGTACAGATAGTGTTTTCAAAAAGCAGAACAAAGCAACAATAAAACCCCCACCAAAACCAGCCTTTGCTCCAGTACTCCCTGCTCTCATGCATACAACACCCGCCAAGCCCGTCTGGTTTGCACACACCTGAAAGACAAAGCAGTCGTGCAAGCTTCCGAGAAAAGCAGCCACAGATTGAAAGGGAAAGGGCAAAACTGACCACTATCTTAAATAATCCAAAGTGAATGTTGTTAAATTCTTCCTTCAGCTTTACAATCACTTGTGTGTGTTTGTTCATTCCAATGGCCACTTGCAAACCTCACTGAGGCACGATAAAAATTAGAGTGTTTCGTGAACATAAACTATTACAAAAAAGCTACCATTTGTTACTAACAATGAACCAAGAAATGGCAACCCTCATATATCCCATCTGTCGAAATGGTAATGGGCCTAGGCAAAACTCATTGCAGGGGCAGAACCCAATTATCTACCTTCGGATTATTCAGTGCAAACAAAACTCATGTCAATGCAGGTTCCAGCAGCAGGAACCTTCAAGATAAAGTGCAGCTCCCAAGGTTTTATTATGCCAACCAGGTATTTCTTAGATTTTGAAATCTTTTCAGTATTCACTTCAAACTGATTTCACACAATCTGAACTTGAATTAGAATGTTTATGTATTTCAGAGCTCTGCTAACCTATATGGGTGCTGCTCCCAAGATACAGATGCTCTCCTTGCTCTGCAGTGAGAGATTTGGGGCAATCAGGCTCTGTGTTGGCTTCAAAAATCAAAGCACAGATTTTGCAGAGCATTTTATCTCATGCCTTTATAAAGTGTTTTTAAACCTAAACATACATCTTTATCTCCTAACGCTAGTTGTGAACCTGGGCTCCTTTAAAACACACCACTTTAGTGCACCCAAGAAACAACCCACACGTCAGAGTGCCTCCACCATTGCCAGCCCTGTTGCTGGAGGTGGAAGCTCAGCATGAAAGTAGTAAAACACTGATAATGGATACAATTGTAGCTACTATCCCCTGAGGTTTGTCATAGTTACAAGGTACAATTTCCAAAATTGGCAGGCCTTCAAGGCATTTCAGAGATTATCCAAGGACTGGGAAGCCATGTCAGGAAAGGCTGAGAGAGCTGAGTTCAGTTTAGAGATTAAAAGGCTCAGGAGGAGACCTTGTTATAGTATTTAAAGGGTTCCAGCTTTTAAAGGGTGTTCCAGCATTTAAAGGGTCTACAAGGAAGATCTTATGATTCAAAATAATAAAACCAACAATATACTGAGAAATCTAAAAGAAAAGCAGACTCCTAGATGAAACCTTACTAAGAAACCAGTAACTGTAAAATAACAAGGAAGAAAGTTAACAGCTGCAAGATAAAATTTGAATGAGTAGGTCAAAAGTGATCTTACATTACTCTATTGTATGATGGGAAAATAACAGCCTAGCCTCAGGCAGGAGCAAGAGCTGATGAAGCAGCAATGCAGTAATTCTGTATCCTTCTCAGAGTCTTGATGCTGCAGTGAAAAAGTCAACAAGTGAGACCTCTTTACAAGTCTGAACTGCACTTCGGGGGACTGCTCACAACTACCTTCAGTGGATGGGACTGGAGTCTCAAAGGATTTAGGTATCAGAATAGTAGTTTTTAAGTTATGAAAGTATGATTGTTCAGAGGGATACTACTAAAACCTTAATGATCAGGGCAAGGGATCATGGTGAGGGGGAAAAAGCATCCAAGTTACCCCAAGCTTAGAAGAATGGGACCAAAGTCTGGACCAGGACTCAGAGTTTATAATAGATTCTAGTCTTTTCATTAGATCAAACCAAAATGTGTGTTCCATGTGCATTTGACATTATAAGATCCATCTGCAACTCACACCCATCTCAACTAAAAGCAAATGTTTGAAGTTATTTCTTACGTCCTAGCTTTGGTAAACCAGTGAGCCCAGTAATTAGCCTCAGATGCTTATCTTAAATGTGCTTGCAAGAGATCAAACCAGCTCAACAAAGAACAACCAAAAAAAATGACAGATAAATAGAGAATACACATCTTTCACAAACCACAAAAAAATAGCCCTCCACTTTTTCTCCTACATTACTTGACTATGAACTGGTTTTGAAATTAGTCTATTACAAATGGGTGTATAGACCCTGAAAGCAAACTGATTATTACCTGTTTTCCTCTGCAACCCCACAAGACCAGCATCTGGAGCAGAGCTAAGCTTTGGCTCTTGTTTCTTTGCTTGTGGAAAATCACGTTCTCCCAAAATGTTCAAGCAGCCCTGTAGGTTTAGGATTAAAAAGTAAGCAAGGCTCCCAGGGCCAAAAGGCGACTTCTCTGGGAGCCTACAAGCAGCCCTTCCACAAGTGCTTCCATGGACTGCACATCTTGTAATGCAATGCCCTCCACCATGGACCTGTATGATAAGCACCAGCACATCAGTGTGCAATCAGTTCATTACTGAGTATTTCCTATGCAGAAAAGACAGCTAACTGCCTGACATGAAGAGAATTTTTATCATTAGCAACAGCTACAGGTACCTCTGTGGACCTGAAACTCAGATATAACATTTTCAGCCCATAGGCAGAGATCTACTAAAGCTGTACAGAGAAGAATGATTTCTTTTTTTCATACTCACTTTCCACTAATTTTGTTACTGACATACCAGTAATTACTGTCTCTAAATGCCTTCCCTACTTTCTTCAATTTTAATTATACTGCTTCAGCTCCAAAAAACGCACAAACCATGCACAGGACAAAGAAGAGGCATTTCCTACAGAGGGTGCAGAGGTTTCAGAAGAAGGAACACAAGAGCAAGGCCCCATGAGGCAGAAGACCCCAGCTTCACTTCGCAGATCTTTGCACAGGGATAAAATTAAACACCTATTTTTTGAAAGGCTAGGCCAGACAAGCAGAATAGAACTGCAAACGCCAACAGAGGCAAAAGACTTTTCTCAACTTGTAATCTCCCTCACCATTCTCCCCAGACTCATTTCTCTCTAAAAAAATGATAAAGTTAAGGGTTGCTTGTCACTCCAACTAAAACAAAAGCTGATGGTGAACCTTGTTTTTAAGAGCTTTTTCTGTCCTTTCATCTCCAGCTTTTCTACCACATCTAATACACCAGCCCATTCCAATAGCAACATACATCAAACAATTTATAAAGGTGGTAGCTTTTCTTTGCATGCCACTTTCCTGAGGAAACACCGTAGTAACTCTCCCTACATCCAGCACCTAAAAGCACACCTTCAGCAGTCTTCTCCATTGCTCACTGAGTAGGCCAGGTGTGTGCAGGCTCACATTCTTCCCAACTCTATAAATCAATGCAAAATACGTACTTACAAGAAGTTCCATATTAGAAGCACATAATGTCTAAGAAGCATTATGGTGGCTCAATGATTTGTCTTTAAAAGCAAGTAAAGGTCAGAGAATTACAGTCACAAGATGACTGCTATGGTTCAGCTTTCTCAAATACAGTTACATTCAACCTGCTTGCCACCTCTAGAAAACACAGTTTGAGAAGGCAAAGGGGACTTTTAAGACAGGGCCTTCTCAGGAGGCTGCAGTCCCTCTGCCTGATAAATACAGTTCCCTTCCAATTTGCAGCTATTAAGAAGCATTCCTCTTCTTATGTGAGAGGGAATTACCGAATTCATCATAGTTCAGTCTTACCCTGATAATAGCACATACAATTAGGGTATGTGTTTGTAATATTTATTCAGAAAGTTAACTATTCTCCTAATCCCAAAAGTCTCTATCCATCCAAGGAGAAAGTCACTAAAGCTATGAAAGGAAAGAGCTAGGGACTGGATCCAAGAAAAAAAGTAAAGCCCCACTATGCTAAACATACAATACAATAAGAAAGCTGGAGAGCGGCTTTTTAGAGGAACATGTGGTTTCAGGACAAGAGGGAATGCTTTAAACTGACAGAGGGGAGACTGAGATGAGATCTTAGGAGGAACCTAAGGGTTCCTCCTGTGAGGCTGGTGAGGCACTGGCACAGGGTGCCCAGAGAAGCTGCGGTTGCCCCATCCCTGGCAGTGTTGAAGGCCAGGTTGAACAGGATTTGGAGCCTGCTCTAGTGGAAGGGGTCAGTGTGGTAGGGGACTGGAACTAGATAAGCTTTCAGTTTCCTTCCAAAACAAACCACTCTGTGATAAACAATATTATTCTTGCTGCAGCAAGGCTAATACATAAAAGACAATGCAGAGAACCACTTCAGTGATGTGTACATGTCATGCATCTCATGGAGGGTATAATCCAATACACTTACATTTTACAAACAGGAAGCAGAACTGCTTCTTCTGCTTTCACCCATTCTTTGTTCTTTGGTGGCTCACTAAGTAACATTTTTAGCAAAGAGACAGTAGCAGATCACAAAGCAACACTTTACAGGCAAAGCACACTTTGCTCCCCAGTGACATACAGGTAGTACTTCCTGTTTACTCTTTATAAAATATTCCAGAGCAAATCTGGGTAATTATTTTGCTCTGATGCAAAGTCTGCTAGTTAACAGCATGTCAGAATTGTGGTGGCACCCTAATTGAATGGCTGTGTTTCTTAAGCACTAACGGACATACAAATTACTTAAGAGATTATTCCAAAATGCCCTTGGTCGGAGCCATTTCCTGGCTTATAATTTTAAAATCTATTAAACTTTTTAATATATATCACCAGAGTCCTCTTATAAAAATACAAAACACTTTACTGCCTCATTAAGAGTATACTTAACAACGACTATTTAAAAGCTAACAGCCAGTTTCCCACCTTAGGTCTTCCAACAGACAAGAGAAATGTAAGTACCTTTAGATAATTCAGAACATGTTTTAGAGCAGCAACACTTCTTGAAGTGTTTTAGCAGCTAAGATTTTAATACAGTATCAGTTTCTTCCAGAATGCTTAACAATATGCAGTGCCTACCTCCTGTTGCCTGACCTTTCAAACATACCAACAGTACAAGCTCTAGAAGTGAAGCATTTGCTAGCAGAGAAAGTATGGTTTTCCTGCAGTTTTCCTGCAGTTTCAACACTAACATGCACGGGTATCAAAGGCTTCCACTAGCGAATTTTGCTCCACAACCTATCAAAGCAAACACACAGAGCCCAGCTCTAATCTCACTCAGCACACAGGATCTGCAGCTCCAATAACATTCAAAAGACTCAAGCTCAGAAAAGAAGAATTCCGTGTAACTATTAATTATGCAAATTAAATACGTATGTGCTTTTGAATGTATTTCACTTATCGAAATGACCCAGAATAATAACTTCATTAGGATTATTGGCTCAGCACCACAGTTAAGTTTATTTCAATGCAGGATTAATTGGGAGAGGGGGGAATGATTTGTTTCCAAAACTGTTTTCAGCCTCATACCCAAGACATGTCATTACTGCAGAGCAACATGCTGCAGGTACAGCCTGGTAGGAAAGAAACATCGTCATTTTGGTCAAAATTTTCAATGAAGTGATAAAATAAAAATTATTAGCAAGAACAACATTTTTCCAGCTGGCTTGGGTTTTTTTTCAGTAGTTTGGCATTAAACCTGAGAGAAACCAAGCTGAAATCTGTGCATTAGTGATCAATATTTGCATGAGTAGCTGCAATAGAGACAGGCAGAGTTAAAACACTGGAACTTATTCAGTATTGGCATTCCTTCTTTTTAGACATTTTCTCTTTAGGGTTCTTTGTTGGTGATTGTTGTGGTTTAAGCAGTATGTATTCCTCCCAACCACTAGATTTAACCTTCACTTAAACAGTGTCTAACATGATCAATAGTTAACTGTGATTTGGGAGTTCTTCAACAAGCTACTGCTGGTTTTTCCTCTAGTTTTCACAGCCACCACTAATCTAGCTCTCATCTTCTTCCCTTTAAAATGCATACAAAGGAAGAAAAAATATTAAAGCATATGAAACACTGGGAATTAAAATATATCTATTAGAATCTCTTTTTTTTTTTTCTCTAGTTGTGCAAGATCCTCTCTAGAGAATTTCCCCTCTTCCACCTTCCTCCAGTTAATAGTCATCACAGCACCACCTTCGGGCACAGAGAGGAAGTTGGGGGTTAGATGAAACCACGTCTGAAATTACTTCATTGAACAGGACCATATCCTTACTGATATTCCTAGTAAGAAAAGGAAACAAACCTACACTGCAGGGCAGAAGACAGCTACCACGGAGACAGTTCAATGGCTAGAAAACAACAGCTAATCATTCTCCGTCTCACCAAATGCCTCTCTCAGAGGATTTGCCACATCTTCCTGGGACACATTAAGCATCACCCTGGAGCATATCAAGGCCCACTTTTAAGTACCTCATTCATACACTTGACCTGTAACTTCAGTCCCAGAAAGCTGAACCTTCTGAGGCTCTGACAATATTCTGACAAGATCTTAGACAAAAAATAAAGGAGAATGGAAAAAAAGGGGTTGGCAGAAGGGGGAAAAGAAAGGATTGAGAAGTTGCACACTCCAAAGAGAAATAGGAGAATCAAAGCACAAGCACCTATGCTGTTGAGAATTTAGCTAAAGGCAGTGGAAACAGCTTTATTACCCAATGACTGGTATTATCCAGTCTCTACACCTGGGCAGAACAAAAATCTATGATGACAGAACAGAGACACAACGACTGATCTCAGGAACTACACGGCTGAGGAAACAAGTCAGGGTTTTGCCATAAACCCATTCATGGCCCAGAAAGAATGGGTATCAGCTAAAGCAAATTAAAAAACAAAAATTACAAGAAAACCCCACAGCTGTTAATGACAAAAGAGAAACCCTGCTCTACAACACAGGAATTGACACTACAACCCAGCATACTGCCCATTAAAAATTATAACATCAACACCAAAAAAACACCCCAGTTTAGAAGTTCATTTAACTTACAGATGGGATGACTGTTTTTATTTATAGGCTAATTGAAGCAAAAATGATACACATACATAGACACATAGGTACACAAACATCCACTTTGGATGACTTCAGTAATACCAACCTGTGAAAGTCTTATAAGGCTATGCACCAGCATCATGTCATTGGCATCTCTTGACACGACAACGGCAGTTCCACTCAGTCTGTGTGAACATTTTGTTGCTGTGCTGACAAACTCTGAGCTACCACAGAGCAACACTTGGTGGGTGGAAAGAAGTTTTTTTTCCTTCCCACTCTTGCTGGTGATAAAGGCCAATATGAAATCTTGGAAAATTACCCTTCCGTTACTCCAGCCCCACCACTCCGGATCTGTTCAGTTCTGTTACTGCCAGAACCTTTGCTCTTCCAAGTTTGACAGAAGCCTCCTTTCTGTGAGCAACAAGCACCTAACTACAGCAATTGTCGCACAGCTGTAGTCCCAGTGAAGTTTGATCAGGTACACTCAAGCCAGAATAATTTGACAGCAGGAAGAAATATGCCACTTGTTGGATGAAGATATGCTGTGCTGAACATTACAAAGGCCTTACAGGAGATAAGAGTGAGCTGTAGAACAGCTTCTTGCCCATGAATAAGGTAACTGACATGGCTGTAACCTAGTTCACTTTTTTCAGACACTGCTTCCCATTGAGAAACTGAGCAGTTTCTCAAACACTGACATTTCTTCTCTTCAAAAAATCACAGAAAATACAGTGAAGCACAAAATGCCTTCAGTTTACCTTGGGCAAGCGGACAACACCCAGTGCCCTAAAAGCATATCCGAATTCCTGTTGATCATAAAGGACACAACAATACCTTGGTTGCCTTGTTACACTGCTGCTAAGAAGAGCAAATGGAAATGCTACGGGATTACTAGCACGGAACAACCAACCCCATGCTACTTGATGAAAAATGTAAAACTTAGGTCTAAGCTAAATAAAAAGTGGAGTGTTTTAAGGAAATAGTGCATTAATGTAACAGCAGGAGTGAAGAGACACTATTAGAGGAGAGTGTCTTTGTGGGTTTCACTCTTTGTCTCAGATTGGCTTATGTATCAGTAAGGCTTTCCTCCTTCCTAGCAAGTTTGTAAGCGGAGGATTTGCATTCAAACTACTTTGTTTCTGTTCTAGCAGTAGTAGTGCAGACACAGAATCATAAATCGTGAAATAGTTAGGGCTGGAAAGGACCTTAAGGTCATCTAGTGACAAAGTATTTTTATTTTTAAATTTTTCCATTACCTATTTTCTGCATCTCTACAAAGATGCAGAAACATCATCCACAGAGTTCACTAACCAGAACTGCTCTAGTGCCCACATAGAAGTCAGGCTGACTCCACCAACAGAAGCCAAGCAAACCTCTAGCACTGCTGAAACATTTAACTACATTTTTTCAAACGAGTCTTGCATTTGGTCTTAACACAGAATTGATCTGACCCAGAAACAAAAGGGAACAGACATTGCTACTAATAATCTACCCCACTGGTGTGATTTTGTTTCCAGGGTTTAAAACTAGCTGACAGTACACATCAACTTACCTAACTAGGCTTCATCTGAGTAGGTTTACTAAAGACAACCTTTCAGAAGGAGCCACATGGCTCAAGAGAATGAGGGCTTATGAAGCTTTTCATATCTAAGTACCTACTTAAAACAACCCCTAAATATGCCCACCTGGATATCTAACAGGTTACGTGAAGCAAATAGAACAGTTTGAGCCCAGTTCCCAGGGAAAAAGTAACCTGCAGAGTGGTTGCAATTTACACTTGAGCAGTAAATTACAATATGTCAGCATCACATGGACTACGCAAACTGAACAGCTCTTTCCTGAATGGAAACCTGCCCATACTAAACTGGATATATAAAAGGGAGAAAAGGAATTCTGTAATTCTGTGACAAAATGCAGGACCTCACCTTCAGAAACTCCTGTTACATAGGAATATGAGTTTACTGAAAAGATCTGGCCTCCAAAAAAGCAACTACTTAATGGAGCTTATACTGTACAGACAAATCTAAATTAAGGTCTTTTACTTACAAGCCACATAAAACATGAATTAGCACATAAAAGCTTCAGCATTGTGCATGATCAAATTCTCCTTTATATGCTTGTGTCCTTTTTATGTACAAAGAAGCAACACAAGACATACCAGTGCCCTCCCAGGACATAATAAATAAATTATCCCCTTTAAATAAACTAACTCAGAAAACCAAAATGGTTGCAATAAAGTAGAAGTTGTGCAATCCTAGTGAGGTCTAGAGATTTTTACCTTTAAAAAGAAATAATTACAGTGCAATTTGAAGTTACCTGGTCCTCCATGATCCATAATGGAAATTATGTATTATTATGTGCATCTTCACAATGAGCAAATTACAATGGCTGAGAGCAATTTCAGTTACATGACAGTGGAAAATACTGCTAGGCTCTTTAGAGTATTTCTGATTCTGATGAGTTTGGCAATGTATATGCATTTGTAACAAATATTACTGCAAAAAATAAACATATAAAACATCACTAGACTGAGTTAAGAACTTCAAGCCCAAGTTAAGAAGCATCACCTATAGTCACAGAGAAGCAAAGGAACATGGAGAAGGAAAACACAGATATTGTAGATGTCCACAAAAGCACATCACCACTGTTTTTGAGAGACAGAAACTGACAAAGGGCAAAAGATTCTGTGTTTCTCATCATTAGAAATACTACAATATCCATTCCTAGCTCTGTAATAATTGGATCCAAATGGCCTCTACAGAACAGGTGGCATTTGCCATTCTCATGGACTATCATGACCATGTTTGGGAGAAAAAATGCCAGGCAATAAATGGCTGTAGCAATGAAACCTTCAGAGGACAGTCACAGTGAAGGAACAGGACAATGTGAACTTGCCTTTGTTGTTTCTGTATTTTTCCCAGTGCCTAAGAAAAGCTGTTGCCTTTCTATCCAACAGAGACTACAGGTCATTGCATCCTACATGTAAAACAAAACTTGCGAACCCCGTCTTCTTCAAGCCATGAAGTTTAACATCTGCCTAAGCTAATTGACTAATTTCCTGCAGCACTGATTCCAAGCAATCCCTAGTCCCTCTAAAGCAGTGTGACGCTTTCAATAATTGACTTCAAGAGTAGAACGAAACAGCACAGTAACATAAGCCAAACCTCTCAGTAGTCAAAATCTCAGCTGCTAAACTGCTGTCAATGTATAGCGATAACCATCTCAGCTGTTCACAGACACCAAGCAATAAGACTGGATGAAAAGACTTTTGTTTCAATTTTGCCACAGCAACTGATGGATTGAAGAACAAATGCCAGACAGGCCCCTCCGACATCACTAACTCTTTAGTTTCACCAAGGCAAGTTAAATGTTACACTGTGCTTTTCACACACACACAAGCCCATCCTTCTTCTAAAGGAGCTTCTACCTGCTCAGAAGGTTTGCAAATGCTCTACAAAAGCAAGAGCGGAGGCTAGTGCGCCAGCAGGCAGAAGCAGTGGTGAAACAGGAGATAGACTTCGAAGCTATTGCCCAACCTGGAAAGACTACCCAGTGGGGCAAACCCAAGAGAGATATTGAGTTTCTGCACAAGGAGCTGCATGGCTGTAAATGTGCAGTGAAGGCACAGAAAGAGTGGGATAGGACAGTACAACAGTACTGAGGAAGCAAACCAGGATTTTCGCTTTTATCTAACAAGGTCTGACAGAAGCCTCCTCCAGAGGAACAGAGCTGCATTCATCCTCCTCAGCAAGAACAACAAATTCCCACTTGGGCTTCTCCTGAAGTTTATTTTGCCATAAAAAGAAGTGAAGAACTTTGTTGTAGTTGTTTTTTTCTTAACGATTATTTTGTTTAAGTCAATGAGCTAAAAAAATGCAAAGGAGAAAAGTAACTCTGAAGGAAAAGGAAGGCTTTTTTACACTATTTTAAAAGAGCCAATAGCAGTCACCACTTACAGTTCACCTCAAGGTTCTTCGCAATGTACTTAAAATAACAGGGCATAACAGTTGAGAATGACTTACAGATCAGATATATCTTCAAGTATTATTAAACTCTAAAGAGCTCTCTTACAAAAAGCCATTTTTCTAAATGAGCATAACTGCTCCTCTGATGTAGGGTATCATAAAGACAGTATAATGAAATTGAAAGGAAAAAGCCCTTAATGTCTCCACCTATGATGTGATTATTGCTTTTCTTATAAGACATTTGGAAGCAACAAATATGTGTGAAATGGAAGACATACCTGCCAAGCAGAGAGATACTCTCCATCGTAGAGGAAAGAGAGACCATACACTACAAGTTCCTACAGAAGCTACCTATCTCATGTGTGCACATCAGCAACTTACAATCTTTCTCCTGAGTTAAAACTTCTGTTACATCTGAAAATGTTACACATTTGTACTACAATTTTACAAGTGGAAATGGTGTGGAATTGCTAGATGGGGATCCATAGTTATTGAAAGAAAAGACTTATTGTAGTGAGAGGACAAGAGGACAAGGGGCAATGGGTTCAAACTTAAACAAGGGAAGTTTAGACTGTATATGAGGAAGAAGTTCTTTACTGTAAGGGTGGTGAGGCACTGGAATGGGTTGCCCAGGGAAGTTATGAATGCTCCATCACTGGTGGTGTTCAAGGCCAGGTTGGACAGAGCCTTGGGTGGCATGGTTTAGTGGGAGGTGTCCCTGCCCATGGCAGGGGGGTTGGAACTGGATGATCTTGAGGCCTTTCCAACCTTAACTATTCTATGATTCAATTAATTTTTAAAACTTCTCAAACTGAAGTCAGGAAGACTTTTAAATAACAGTGACCAAAAAAAAAAAAAAAACCAAGAAACAGCCCAAAAAAGACTCTTTCACTAAGAAAGGTATTTCCAAACTAAGCATCAGTGAAGCATGTTCAGGACATGTTAATTTTTACTTTTATCACACTCTTTGCTCTTTTAAAATGCATAAAAAAGGTCAGATATTTGGGTGTTTCTATGATCACTTTGGAGAAACTGGAAAACCCAAATTTGACCAAATAAAATTTCAGGAAATAATAACCTAAGATAACATTGAAAGAAAATACTGTCACAAACAGAACTGTAAGCTCTGCAATATGTAATAATGAAGGAAAGCAACAGCTTGACAACACTATGTAAATTAAAAAAAGCATATGAAGCCTACATATTAAACTCCATTTATGTTTGCATACCTCAATGCTTTGCAATTCCTATTCAAATTAACAACTGAAGATAAAGTTTTGCTCCTGATTTTTAGTCAGGCACACATATTCGGTTCCTGCACTGTTGGTCCATTTGAGTGCCTCTTTCTGTATGTAAAACCCTGAATGAAACAATAGTACATAATACTTCTCTGTAAATGAAGCTACACACCAGTTAAAAATATCACTCCAAAAGCTAAACATGTGAAGCTTACTACAAGCGAAGAGTGAGTAGCTGCAGCAAGGCAAGAGGATGCTGGGGAGTATGAAGAGGGGCATCCCCATCAGAGAGAAAAATGTCAAGGTCTCACTCTCCCCAGTGCTTGTCAGGCCACACCTGGAATACTGGGCTAAGTCTGGGTCCCTGCTATACAAAAAACATGTGGACAGGCTGGAGAGGGTCCAGAGAAAGGCCACAGAGATGACCAAGGACTAGGAAACCATAAGAGAAAAGGCTGAGAGAACTGGGCTGGTGCAGCCTGGGGATGAGAAAGCTCAGGGGAGACTTTGTCACCATGTTCCAATACTTGAAGTGTGGCTACAAAAATGACAGAGGCTCTCCTTTTACAAGGAGTTACAGGGAAAAGACAAGGGACGATGGGCACAAGCTGCTCCTGGGGAGCTTCCAACTGGACACAAGAACAATCAGCCACTTCAATACTCTCCCCAAGGAAGTGGTGGATTCCCCAACACTGAACACTTAAGATTGGGCAGGATGCTCAGACATCTAGTCTCAGACATGCTTTGCCTAAACTAGCTGGACCAGATGATCCATGAGGTCCCTTTCAACCTGGGATTCTGTGATTCCAAAACAGACAGACAAACAAAACAAGCCCAAGCTCTTAACCTGTAAAGTACTGAAAAGCCTAGAAACCTCAAAATGTTCACACAAACATGGACCATCTCATAGCATCATTTTGCTCAACTGCTTGCTTTAGTCAGAGTAGGTCACTTTCATCTGTCATTCTGTTAAAAAAAGTCTAAAACCATTAAATAAGCACTTTCCAGCTGGGTTTTTTCACTGGCAACATAAAATATTCAGAGCAGCAAAGCTTATTCTGCCACATTTTAGCTTTATATTGCAATATAAAGTTAAATCGGCAGAAGGTGCTAGATGGCTAAAGCAGGTGAGTGTTTAGGGGATAGCTTACAAATACAAAAACATACAGAAACATGCCACTCTAGGTAAAGAATGTCTCTGCACAAATACTAATGGTTTTACTGGCTCTGAACCAAATTTATCTATGGTAAAATCTCATTTGCTAGGCACATCATAACTTTAGTCCATAAGATTATACTGAACTAATGTCTTAAAACCTATTGATGAAGTTAAACCTCCTGCAAAATAATTAATTTACAGTAACTAGGATTAACACTACTTTCATGCACCCAAGTCATGAAGTCTGCAAGTACTCAGATAACATCATTGCCACACCAGAACTGCCATTCCAGTGCACCCAGTGTCACCCACCAGACTGGCCTGCACAGAGAGCCTTACTCCTGCTCCACAACAAAGCCATACATGCGAGTCAATAATATCTTATTTTGCCTTTCTGCTCTGCTCAAAGCTCAGCCAGGCCAGTTCTAAGGGCAAGAGTGTTGTGTAGTACCTGTGGGCTCCCTGCCTTGCTTGTGACAGCATTTGGAACAATAGGAACAGCACGTTATTTAGCAAGAAGTTCTGAAAACCAGAAGACAGATATTACAACACTTCCCACAGCAAAAGAAATCAAAACACCTTTGAAAAATAAGATTATCAAGGTTTGATTTCTAAGAGTCAGAAGTGGTTCATGGCGCTTCTGGACATACCTGGCTGCCAGCAAGAGCTGAGCATGGCAGGACAAAAGTGGAGGAGCCGAGAGCCCAGATCTGTGAAGTCCTGATGTGAAACAGGGAGTCCTAGTGCTGGTATAAAATCTCCACATGAAGTGCCATAGGCCTCCTGGGGCTGTGAATCCCAGCAGTCCTCACAAAAAGCTCTGTCTACAACTGCCAAGCCAAAGCTGAGCTAGACAGATACAAGCTGTTTCCAATGGTCTGTTTCCTTAGAATTTCTAAAGGATCCATTTCCATAAACACGTTGGGTTACAGTGAATTTCAATTTTGCAGCCAAAAACGGTTTTGTCACAAGTCTCCACCATTCCTGCCACCAAATTAAAAACCATAAAAAGAATGAATTTGTTACACAATTCTGGCCAGCTGGATTCTTTCTCTGCAGCTATGGCAGAATTCTTCCATAACCTGGAGCTAATTTCTTACCCATGCTTACTGATCATGTGCTGTGCATTTTCTGTATCCAACCTGAAACCACCAGATATACAGAACCTTCGCAGCTCCAACTGCAAGTTAACACGTGTTGGCTCCTGGAACAGACTGAGTACTGTCAATACCTTTGAAAGTTTTAAAAGGACTGACAGGGCTGCAAGTCAATGCTCTTCACAAGGTGATGCTAGTCAGCATTCCTCATCATTAGGTTATCTTTTTTAGTTACCTCACGATTCCAAGATGAAGAAAAATGTACTATCACTGACCTACTGACATCTCAGCACAGAAGTACTAATTCGCTTGCTTTGATGTTGCACAACACTCACACAACAGAGCCATGTCAAAAATATGTTCTTTCTAACATAAAGATTATAAGCTCACATTTCCCCACCCCAGATCCTGCTAGGGAAAGTGATACTGCAACTTCCAGTAATGATTCCTTCCTGATGAAAGACATGTGGTTTCAGAAACAAAATAATTACTTTCATTGACACTACTGATAACATTTTAGCTGGAGCTATCAATGTCAGTATTGCTGTCAAGCTGTTACTGGCGCTAGACTGCATAACAGACTTGCAGCCATGGAACCAGCTCAGCTACTGATCCACTCTCCCAAGACTGGAATTTGAACCATTGTAACGCATAACTGTTTGGTGGAGCAAGGTTTTTAAAAGATTAGGCTTGACTGTGGTTAGTATGACATTGGTATTAGTGTCATTAGTGTAGTTAGTATCAATGAGATCCATCCCTGGAAGATATCCCTGCCCATGGCAGGGGGCTGGAACTGGAGGAGCTTTAAGGTCCCTTTAACCCAAACTAGTCTGTGGCTCTATGACTGCCGACCTTAACTGGTAGCTACTACTGACACACAAAGCTGTAATGCATTTCAAACCAAAGATGCTTTCTTTGTCTGTAGGGATTAACTGGATCTCCCACTTCAAGCAAATACAATTTATTAGAGCATGTTAGACCAGCCTTTGTACTTGGATCTTACATGTAATATTGGATATTTGAATAAGACAACTCAAAGCAACAATAAAAAACAAAAATAAATTGCATTTAGTTATTTGTACTAACAAAGAAGAAAACTGATGTACTCTATTGCCGAAACTCCACATGGTAATTTGTTACTGTATTACATTAATATTAAGGCTTTCATAATGCTTCCTTTCAGGAAAATCTTTCTATATAAAAAAACCTGGATCTTACAGAAATTTCCAGATATTCAATTTTCCCTTTAATTTACATAAAATTATGACAGTGTGATAACAAACAGTAAACATACATCACAGCAATAATCTCAAACCCTAACACGATGTCTAGAACCTCTAGATTCCAACTCTGATGAGGGATGCTGAAAATAAATTTGATTCCTGTCTTTAAACACTGCATTTTTCTATAAATGCAGTTCTTCTGAAATGCCCAAGACTTAAAGACTGCAGCAAATGGCCATGGGTTGTACTAAGGAGCTTAGCAACCAGCTGCAAAACCTGTTCTAAATTCTATTCACAAACCAGAAGCTCCTCCATCATCCACCATCACATCACATGGGCAACAAAGGGGTTCCTTTCCTTAAAAGACCTGTCAGCTTTTCCTTCTTCCAAAACTAAAGTGGTCTGAAATACCAAGGAAAACAGAAAAATTAAACTTTTTCTCAGAAATATATATTCACTGAAACCCTGACAAATCAATTGTGCGTGGGCAGAAACCCACATTTCATGCCACAAAACATCATTTAGAGAATGTTTTAGCATTCAAGCAACTGCTGCAGGGATGTGATGGTTTAATTTCAGACTGCAAGGTCTTGGGAGGGACCACTTGGTACTGTTATGAACTGGCTTTTGGCTCAGATTTGATTTTAAGTCCTTATTCTCCAGCAAACTGGCCTCCCTGATTTCTTGCTCCTTGGCCCTGTCTTCTCAAAGCTTAACAGTACCCAGTACTACCATAAGGAAAAAATGAAGAAGGGTGGTGGTACTCGAACAATGAGAATATGTTTCCATGAAAGGAGTAACAATAGAACTGTTTTTACTTTGAGTCATTTACTAAAACTTTAATAATTAAAAAATCCAAAAAAAAACAACCCAACAACCATAAAGCTAACAAAACTAAACAGAAAACCCCACCTTAAATAACCCTCCTCTGCTCTCTTCATCCCAATTGTAGAAGTACACATCCTTTCCCAGGGAAATAATACTGTTTGGAATATTTGCTTTCACCAGTCTTCTTTAAAAAAAAATCAAAACCAGAATTTTAAATAACAATTTTTATCGATACTTTCTTATTATTTTATGGAAAATAAAACTGGCTTATGGATTAAGACACATAAGAAATAGGACAGCTGCATTCGTAGTCATGTAATGTGCTGCTTAACAGTGGAATACGCCCTCAGTACTGCAGAAGTCCTAGCCCAGAATCCTGTGATGCTCTGAAGTGACTTATGTACCCTGCTCCATAAGATCTACCACTGATAACAAGCAATTTCCCATTAGGGCATGACTCATTTTCTTGTTGTAGACAAGAGTGATTCCCCTCAAAGCTATTGAGACAATGTGTCATAATATTATGGTAGTATCAGCATAAATATTAGTGTAAATATCATAAAATACAACCGACAACACTCACACTCCAGCACCTCCCAAAGCATCCAGCTCTGTGTTGGAGAATTCCTTAAGGACTGGAATTAGTTTGTTTTTCTGCAGAGCCCTGCTGCAGAAAATTATATGTAAGTTACTGAAATACAGAGTCCACCTTCCTGGGAAGAAAACAAAAAGAAGGCAAGCTTTTAGCTTAAGACACAATCGTATCCCAGCACAGAACAAGCCTAATGTAAATGTAGCTCTTCTAGTAAGTCAAGAGGCCAGCCACATAACTCCTTTTAAAAGCCATAGTTAGGCCCTCATAAAACGTATTCTGATTTTACATTGACAGAAGTCACTGTAATCATTTAAGTGCTTCCTGGAGGCAGCAATGTCTAAAGCCTTTGCTCTTTGTATGGATTTTAAAACATACGTGTCCTCTTCATCTCTACTGATCTACTGAAAAACTTACTACTTTGGAAGCTTTTTGGTTTGTCCTAGAAGCTTGAAGAGATGTTAGTCATAAAGAGGTCCCTTGACTAAATGAAGCAGTCATTAGAACAAGGTGAAACAAGCTTACACCAATTTTACGTACATGTACTGTTGGCATGAACTGCCCCAAATACTTCTAGAATCCAACAGCGCTGAAAATACTTGCGTCTCTTAATGCATATTTCACGTTTCAGATTTATTCTTGAGGTACTTCACCAACTATAGCTCCATATTACATAAGTCTCTTTTTGAGACTTTTAAAGCTTATACACTCAAAACAGAAAAAGAAAAAAGCTCATTTCTCGTGTTGTCTTTTAATGCCTTTGGCTTTACAAACTTTAAATGCTGGAAGTGCTGCATGGAATAAAGCTTACTGAATGTGCGCCTTGCTGTGGTCAGGAATGTACAGGATTAAGACAAGCAGCACTAAATCATGCTTGACAAGACGTTTCCAGGGGATACAGCTCTGAACAAACTTGACACAACCTTCAGCAGTTGTTTGTAAAATAAGGTACTCCAAAGACAAAGGACAAGCTTTATGAACAGCAGGCACAGTCACCTCCAAAAACGGCAACTCAGCATTCATTAGTGACTTTGAGAAAAGTGTCTTATAAATCTTTCTACCATCTACTTGCCAAAAATCTTTGCATTCAACACCTAAGGTACATCCTGTCATAGAAGTAATACCAACAGCTTCAGAACACTGAGTGAACAACCTTATGTTACGTTTTGGAAATCCAAGGTAAAATCCCTGAATTTGAATACATTTTGGTCGCTGGCTCCGTAAGAAGATTATAAACAATAAGAATCCTTAAAATACGTTTGAAATAAGTAGTATTTGTTTAGCTTGAGGCAGAAAGTCAGTAGTACACCACATGCAAAGCAAAACCCACAGGGAGAGAAAGTATCTTTTATGAGAAGAAATTACATACTTGGAATATAGAAGAGCATCAGTGTACGAGTATAATTTTCTTTTCAGCTACAGATGCGACATGCAATTATAGTATAAGCGGGATTTTTCTCCCAAAAGGAAAAGCAATCAATGCTTTCCAACTAAACCAAAGTGAAGTTCATGATATATCCTACATCACTGTTCAACTTCCCCAATAATTGGGGGTGCGGGGAAATTAATTTCTGAAAGCGACAGCTGAAGAGGTCCAATTGGGTGCTGTGTTTCTGTGAACTACAATCCCAGCACTAGCAGGTAGGTATACCCACTAGAAAGGGTTAACAAAAACTGCTTAAATATTAAGCCATCCAGTCCTTTTTCTTTTGTAATCCATCAGTATTAGTACCAAATACACAAAATACATATTGCACAAATAAACAGCCCTTTCTAATATTGCTGCATTTCAAAAGAACAGGAATGAAATTGTCTGGGATAACAGGCTAAGCTTTCACAGTTAAATCTATGATTTATGGGAGAAGCATCAGCTACCGTATAAAACTGGAGAAGGCTAAAAACAAAAACCAGCATATGCCAATTAATCTTGCAGCATGACGACATGATGCTAAAATCAGACTACTAAAACACAAGTGTAGGCAGAGAAGTAATTTGTCTTCTGTTTCAAGGCTTTTTTCCTTGGGGGAGGGAGAACGGAGAAAAAGAAGATGCAAGGGCCCAAATAGAAATAAAAAAAAATCTTCCCATGCCCTTTTTCATGCAAGGTTGGAAGTATCCCACAATCTTCAAAATAAGTAGAATCTGCTAGTATGAGCTAAATTTAGTTGCATATGTTTTTCACAACATATGCAAGTACCACTTCTACCCTTCTTGCTAAGGGTACACACTTTACACTAAGCAATCCTGCACTCATTAATCTATATTCTCTGTAAAATAGGTGAGAAATATTGGATCATACAGAGAAAGAATTCATTTGTGACAGAAAGTCTTGGAACAATGTTCTCAAAATAAGACGACAAACTTTCTGTTTGCTCCCCCTCCCTGAGCCTTCCTCACTATGTTAAAAATCAGTAACTAACAGACAAACTATGCCTCTTAGCTATGGCTGAGAAAAAAATACACGTGCACACACACAAAAGAAAACATCTTTAGAGAATGATTTCTGCTGCAATTCTGCTTCTCACTTGGGATAAATTCTGGATTCTATCACAGAATAGGGAGAATTACTTCTCTTCTTTCCAATGATACTTATTACATTACCCCATAATTATTCCTTTCCACCCTACATGCTCTTTTCCAGGATGTTGTTAATTACCATATTTAAAATAAGAAACCCAATTTCTATCTGGATAATATTTCAACTGAATTAAACAATTTTATTACTAGATATCATGGGTTCAGCAGCAGCAGTCGTTTTTTCTTAAACCACAACACTAGAATAAAATGCACACTAACTACCTGTCTGACTTCTATACATCCTTACCTCTTCACAATGAGTGATTTCCTATACTCATTCCCATGATAATGAAAGAAAGCAAAAGTTTCACCTTCTGGAAACCCTTTAGTTCCTATTTCTCAGCGTAGCTACAACTGTCTCACTGCTCCAGTGCAGCAAGGATTACCTTCCAGTGGAAATGCTGACACAAGGAAGTGCAGACAAGTATAGTTCCTCAAAACAAACCCTCTTCAATAGACAGCAGTGGTTGAATTTAAGTAAAATATTGCGTCATAATGACGATGATAAATTCAAGCCACTTTAAAACAAAAGTGACTTGAAAACTGCTCAAAACATAAGGAGTAATTTCCGAGTAATATTCCCACCACCATCACTGAACAAAACCCTTTGTTATCCTGAAACAGTCATGGTTTTGCAAAGGAAAAAGGAAAAATCAAATCAGAAGTAGTAGCAACTACTCCTTACACTGTCAACCCCTGCTGGCAAGATTCATGAAATTCTATAGTAATGCAGAAGATATATTTATGCAGGAATAATTTTAAGCAATACTCAACATAATACTCTTAAATAGCATCATACATGAAAATAGCATTTGAGAAGATGAGACCATAACCCTTACTAGCGTCTCAAAATATTTCTTATAACGAAGATACTTCTGCTCCAAGGAGAATACAACCATGCAGGTAGCAAGCAAGGAAATCACAGACAGCAATGGAGGTCCTTCAATATTCCCCATTCTACCCGTACAGCAGCAAACAATCCAGGAAAATAACACCTCATGATCCAGTACCTCTACCCTATACCTGTAAATCTATGCTCAGTAAACATCACTATTAGTACCCTATAAAAGGAGACTATTTAATGGTAAGTAGCAGAAGTGAAACTTCTTTCCTACTGTCATCCAAGCTGGAAGAGTACATTGATTCTGTTTCTGAATTTCATAATTCTACTATGTCTCCTGCATGGGTATAATGCTACATATCATAGCTGATTATATCAAGATTTGCCTAAATCTCTGCATGTTTCTTAAGGTCATTACCTGCAAGCCTTTCTTTTTCCTTCAGCTCAATCCACAGGAAAACCTCTAGAGATCAGGAAAAGTACAAAGCATGAGGGTATATTCTAGTTTCCTAATTCGACCCAGTCTCTCAAAATGCCAAGCAAAGCCAATATAGTCTCGCATCTCATCCATAAACCCTTCCCTAAAAATCCTTTTCCCTCCTGCTCTCTTTCACACAGTCACTAGAAGTAAAAATACTTCAGTAAATATTCCAAATTTCTGAATAGGGCACTTCAAAATTCCAGCCAGACCAGTTTTGTCTTACTTCATTTAAGTACTCCTTAGAATTACAGAATTAGTTTAGTTTACTTCTCCCTCCACCCTGTTTAAAACCACATTGAGACCTGAAGCATTGAGACAAGGAACCATGTTAACACGCAAACATGGTGTTTGAGAGAAGAGTGGGGAAAATTGATCATGCAGAAGTAGCTATGGTCCTTTCTACATCTGCTGCTCTTACAGTAATTAAAATAGAAGAAAACTGACAATTACTTAATACTAACTTCTAGATGAACTCTGAGCAATTCAGTGGTCAGTTTGATTCTCAAAACATACTTTAATGCAAACCTCCACAATTAATACCGTCTCTAAGTGTTTAGATACAAGCTCACTTTATCTACCTGCAAGTGATAAGCAGGCCCATTCCTACCAGTAAGGCTAACTAAAAATTGTCTATCTGAGCCAGCAGGATCCTCAAAGCACAGCTGGACAATAAAAAACACTGTCACAGAAACATCTGCAATCCAGAAAAGTAGATTACTAGATTTTGTCTTGTCTTTTTGAACATCCCATGGTGTACACTCTTAAACGTAACATGTATAACCTGAAATTCAAGATAACTTTTTACTTAACATAACTAACAAGAATATTCAAAGTCACTAAAACACAATAATTACAATAGCCATATTGGGAAATTTACTTTCCCTTTTTCATTTTATTTGTATGGAAATTTTTACCTGCAGATAAGCAGCCATATATGTTTTAACATTTTTTTTGGTCTCTGGTTGAAAAATATTTATGGGTCTCAGTCACCAAAAGAGTGGAAGTATGAGGTCAATACTGGCTTATTCACAAAAGTGATTGTAGGAGTCGTACTGTGGAGAAGAGGAACCACTCCAAATAAAGAGAGTTTAAGAAGAGCCATCAGCACTTTGTTGTGAAGGAAAAAGTATACAAAACCAAATACAGATACATGCACATACATACACACAAAATGTTCAGACCCTGTGTACACATGCCCTCATGAATACTTACACCATTAACCAAATTTTCAGAGAAAAAAGCACAATCTTCAGCATTTCATTGCATTCCCACGCTGGACAACACATCCACACACACTTTTATGAAACATGACACAAAACCAGCACCTTTTGCTGGGAAAGTCACCTTCCAGTAACCGTTTCAGACAGACAGTTCCAGAACTGCCTATCCAAAAACCTTCATGGCTAGAGCTGAGGACTCCCAGGTATGTTGGCACAGCCTGTTTTCCCATCCAAGTAGGGAGGAATTGACAGCTTTGCAGTACAGGAACTGTATAACTGTACCTGTGTATGGCCTCTCACTCTTTGAAGAACAAGTTCACAAAGGAATTACTCAACTGTAAAGTTCCCTAGCACCAAAAGCCTCAAAAACCAACTCAGGCTGACCTTCACCTTCTAAAAGAAATTATAAAATAAAGGAAATAACGTTTTGAGGTTTCCCACTTGGAAAGGGATTTCCTGCGCACAATCTGGCACCTTCTCAGGAAGGACAAGTCTAAAAATGAATCAAATATAAATCCACCCCCAGAGACATTCATCTGCATATTTTATGAAACCATTTTGCTTTAGCTGGGCAAGTCACACCTAAGTTAGCCCTCTGCTCAGAGGACTATTTATTCCTGAATAAATTAACTACAAACTGCTCAGAGCACAAGCACAATTGTGCAACTTTCTGAAATAAGCAGCATTTAAAAGCTTTGCCAGGTTGCATGAGGGACAGCATCAAATGACATGTGGCGAGTCCAACAACCATTCTGAAGTTGTTCTAAGCTGTTAGCAGACTTAATTTGAAAAGACTGACATTAAAAATAATTCCTCAGCTTGTTTTTCTTTGAAAAAGTATATAACCTTTTTATTACTCAGCCTAATTTTCATAACCAAAATGCACTGCTGCTAGCTTTGATGCTGTGCAATGCTTCTAGGTTCTGTTAAGTGGTACATAATTATATTCTTCCCCTTCCCCCAAAAGATGTCATAAATTCTTCGTCTTGACAGCTTCAAACAATTAGACTTTGAAAATATGCAGTTAAGGCATATAGGTTAGAAGTTATGTGAAGTTTTTAAGCTTTTAAATGACAGAAGGGGTCTGAGTATCATTTAGTGCTTAAATAGCAAGCTTTTGAGATCCGAGGGAAGTGGCAGAGCCACCTTTGGTCATTCTAATACCTGGAAACAATCCACTTGAATCTAAGATTATACCAGCACTCAACCCTCTGACCTTTCAACACACCCAAAAGGACTACAGCAGCAGAAACTCAGGAATTACTCAAAACAACTTCATGGGGATATGCTGTTATAATGTTAACTCATTTTGAGTTTTGAAAATAAAGCAATAAAAGTAATTATTGGATGCAACAACATTTCACAAAGCTGCAAGGAACATTTGAGATACCAACTGCTGAAATTCAGAGCATGCCTGAAATTTTCCTATTAGTTATGCCCATGCTTGTTCCTTACAAGAAGGAACATGACAACCACGTTTTTTGAGACCAGTCTTTTCACACAGTGGAAACTGATGGATAGTCTTTATCTGGGAATATTACCTTCCATTTCACTGAAAGCCATCCATTAAGATGGTGTGAGCTAAACAAGCCATATAGGAATTCTGAAGTGAGGTTTGCTTACCTGAAAAAGACAAGAGGCTGAAGGAACCTCATAGCCCTTTCCCACAGCTTGGGCAGAATATAGCAGACTCGAGGAGTGTGCCTGACGCTGTGCCTCCAAGTCCCATTTACAGCCCTTCACACAGCCTCCACAGCACACCCACTCCAGTGCTCCAACTCTTCAAGCATAGTTCAACTCTCCCCCCACCACTACCCCATTTAAAGCTTTGCTGCAAACTTATCTGATGATGACTTCTTATGCTATGCTTCTGGGATCACAGGAAACAACTGCTTACCATCCTTTTTTTTTTTGGAAACCTTGTATTTAAAGAATCGCTTTGCCAGCTGATAGTTTTCTCTTTCAATTAGTTATTTTTCAACCCCCCCTCACAAACATCTTCCCCAAACATTATTCCCTTATCGACTGTACTGCTCACAATTTGTCCATTGCTTTCTCTTCTCTCCTTTCTCAAGTGCAGTGCCCAAACACAGAAGTCAGCTCAGTGAGACTTCACCAACTTTGAGGTTGAGCTGACTTGGTGTGTGTTACAGAGGGCAACTCCAAACAATCCAGATTAAAAAGTTTAGACACCATGCTGTCATGCTCATGGCACACTATGTCTCGAACTCCCTCCCTTACCTAATTCCCTCTGTGCCTACACACAAATTAATCTCTTCTTTTAGGTTTCTTCTTCAAAGTGTTTGCACCCCCATCAACCCATTCTAGCATCAGCCTGTTAAAAGAGTATGTTCTGGACCCGATTTTCCTGTGTAATTTTTTTCTTGAGTGACCCATTGAAATTAGCGAGTGAATAATTGATAACTGAAGATTCTCCTAAACTGGCTGTTCCCCTGAGAATATTTTGCAGTCATTTCACCTAGATCAGATTTTTGTTATGAAAATATCAGATTAGACCATGCCAAATGCCCTGCTAAAGCCACAGTTGTGTGCTTCTTCTCTTCTGGTATTCTAGCAAGCCTGCCAAAGCTGTGAGGTAGGTGGGTTCTCAGCAAAACCTGTCAACTATTAATGAAATCTGTCCTCTATGTACTGTCAAACTCATTTCTTAAAAACCCATTTTGACATCTTTCCAAATACCCAGTTAGGCCCCTCTTTACCCTCCTACGAAGAAAAGTAATATTGCTTCCCACCCACATCAGCCAATTCTCAGAGAATTTCTTAGAAGGAAAAATTTCCAATGTCAAATGGCAGTAAATCATACTTAAAATTCTCTAAATAGCAAAGAAAGTATTTTCACTGCACTGAACCAAGTTGAATTCATCTGAAATACCTAAATATTTTATAACATGCTCTGATCTTCAGGCATGCACTTCTATTTTGAAATCACATTAAGCACAGACAATATCTTCTGGATAGGTGTTGTGGACAATAGGCTAAGGGCAAAAAAAAAAGGAAGAGATATTACAACTTTAGCTTTCTCCAAATTATATGTTCTTCTCTCTCATTCACTTGAAGAAAGAGACAGCTGCTTCTATAGCTTTAAAGAGCAGTTGTGCCAGTTTGAGAAGCCAGTGGTGATGGAGAATGGTCCCAGCTACCAGCTTTCCACTTAAACTGGAAAACGTTTTTCTGAAGTCAATTAACAGCTTGTAGAGAACCTAAAGCACTGAACCTGACTTTGAAGCAAATCAGTATTTAACTGAGAAGAGCACACTGTCAGTTGAGCATCTTTTGTAATGCTCGCCAACAGGCAAAGTTAAGAAGTCTACAGCTACTGATATGAAATTCCAGTTCCTTCTTTTAGCAAGCTCAGACACACAAACTCATGCAGTTTCTTTTGTTGAAGAGAATATCCTGCAGTAATTCCCCATTAGGCTCTATGTCAAAAGGTTCCCAGCAACCTATGTGAAAACACACACACATACTTTGGGCTTTCTAGAAGTATCCCGAGTTTATAAAACCAAGACATGATTCATGACTAACATAAGCTACTGATGTCCAAGAGCAACAGGGAATTTATTTATTCTGTCCTACTTTCCAAGCTGAAAATACAAGGACCTACATACTCAAATTAAGTACCAGCAGAGCCCGGGAAGGTTTGTAATTATTTAGTGATGGGGTAGCACAACTCCTAAGTCTCTCCTCACCTGCTCATATAACAAAACTTTAAAGAGCTCACATGATATTTACAGACCTTTTAACACCACAGACCTTACTCTTTACTCAGATAAACTACCAAATGGACAGAAATTTCAGGAAAGAGCACTACTGCAACACAGTTAATTTAGAAAAGTATCTATAAGCGTATCTGTCAAGATGCAATAGATCCAGGATCTAAGCTTTCCCAGCAGTGGTAAAGAGCTGTAGCTATTCAAGCTATGTTTGGCAGTTTAAATAATTACAGTTTTACCAGAGACAAACATGAGAGATGTCTGCTTCCTGACTGTGCTTTGCACACATGCGTCTGACTTCTGAATTTACAGCCTTGAGCCCTCTATCACTTGTACATTAGATAGAAATCATTTACTAAACACTATGGGGTATTTTTAATTATGACAGATTGCTTGACACTCTCAGACCCTCCCCAATCTAAGCCTGCAGTCTCATTTTAGATTTACTAGAATGCATTCAAACTTCTGTGCGCTAATAATGCCTTCCTTCCAAAGTAAAACATGAAAGCCAACTTCAGTAGACTTTTTAAGAGGCCAATTGCACATCTGGAATCAGAGTATCATGCAGCATCTAGTAAGAGAAAGAAATCACTTTTCAAAAGCATTTTTTATCTGGTTCAGAGCATTTTAGTTTGTGCAGTTGGATTTCCATGGAATTCGTTATTTATTACCACCAATAAGTTTATTTTATAAATAATTAAAATTGCTTAAAAATATGCAGTATTTCTCCAGGATATAAATATATATATAATAAATCTGCAGATTAATTCATATTCTACACCACTGTGGCAGCAACTAAATTACTTCTAGAAGGAGATGCCTTTCTGGTTCCTTCTGGAAGATACAGGAGCTAACTTAGAGCCAATACACAGCAGAAGTCTGGTACTGAGAGAGATCAGTTTGCTTAAGCTTTGTATTTTGGAATATGGAGTTTTAAATGCAGCATCCTGGTAAAGATACTGGTATGGAGCAAATCAAGAGTCTTGGGTTTCTAACTCAAAAGAGATTTATACATAAACATAACCATAAACCTATGTAGACATGCCCTGGTGGCTGGTGCTGAGCACAAGTGCTCTAAATGCCTGTGGTCCATCCTGCCCCAGGTGAGAAAGAAATATTCTGCATTATCACTGGATTCTGGCTGGTGTCATAAATGAAAAATCAGTGGGAAATGCTACAGTTCTGTTTCGTGACATAAATACTGAAAACAAAAACCTGAGCAATCATTACCAAAAGCAAAGCTAGGAAGAGGGATTAGTCTAGCAAACCTAAAGACCACAGGACAAGTGTGTACTTGGTAAGCAGATAACATAAGGAACAACTGAGTTGCGTTTCTCACAACTTTGCTCCTTTACATCCATCATTATTTTCAGCTGCATGGAATCCTTGCAAGTATAAAACATATTTTGGGTATTTTCTCTTCTAGGCTATCAGAAACAAGAACGAAATGCCTCTGAACAGATTTTCAAGGTAAAAACAATCTGAAACATTAGTGACTACAAACTGATACTTCACCATCTTTCCCCACAGCTTCACAGCAGGACCTGTGATAATACTGTTTCCTTTTCAACATCACGGGTGTTGGAACTTCACAGTGAATACAGCTACAAGGGTTTGAAATAGAAATCAAGAACATGTCATCCTTCCGCCACCTCTCTGAGGTCAGAGAATGGGTGAACTGCTCCACCTGCATTGCTCAGGAACTGAGCCTTGGTAGTGACAGAAAGGCTTTCTGCTGACCTTGAAAGTAAAGCAAGAACAATACCGCATGCTGTCTACAGTGGTTCTACTTTGTGAGGTTATCACGAATAAGCACGGATTTGTACAGTTTTTACCTAAAATATAGGTTAAAACTCTTGTCCTGAATCCTGAGATTGACTGTCCAAACTGAGCAAAGGGAAATACAAAGTAGAAAATAGGTTACAAAGGGAGCCACAAAAAATAATTGTTGACTTTCAAAGGTTGTCTACTAGAAATGAGGAAACAGATGAGAAGTTGAAATGCTTCAACATAAAGCAGGGAACAAAATAATTTAAGATGACCTCAAGAAGATTCGAGTCTGACAGCAAAGCCTTGGGGCTGTCCTTGGTGAAGATCCATAGGACTGTGATTCTGCTGGCTCCTTCCATTGTGAGACACTACAAGAAAACCCCTGAAAACACTGTTCTTACCAAATCTAACCTGGACACACAAAAATGTCTCACACACAAGGCAGGTGAGGAACAGTTGGGGGAGGTCCAGCAAAAGATCCTGGACTCTTTCCTTCCTACAAGCTGTTTGCATATGACCACACCAGCTGGATGCAGGACATCAAAAAACACACCAGCACGTTTAACTTAAGTATAACCCTAACACCCTCAGAAAACTTCCAAAACTTAAGAGTTATGATGAAATAAGCACAAAGAAAAATTAACCAGAAGGCACCCCCACACTCAAGATTTAATAAACCTGATCATGTTAATTTATTGTTAAAAATTCCCAGAAAAAAAAGTAATAAACTTTCTGATGCAGAACTCTCTCCGAAGAAAATCAGTATTGTGCTGAATTGGTAAGTCTGGTTAGGCCTTCAGTCATAAGTTTCTTTAAAACCTCTATCTACATTTAATTATTGTTCAAATGCTCAGGAATACAGTTGTAGAAAGCCAGAATTTTCACCATTATATCCAAGTGAACAGATCAAAACTGATGCAGAAAATTCACAAAAATGGGCTACCCATTCACTGCCTACTTACACTATCAGATGCCCAAGGATAGACAGCCAAATAGTTACACCTTTACTCATTTAAATAGTAACTGAAAGCTGAGCATCAGAGAGATCAGAACATACAGGATGAAGAAAAATAGAAGGTCCAAAACCCAATTGTGACGTATATAAGCACTAGAAACTTTACCAAACCCTCTTCCCAGAAATTTAGACATACATCTCTACGAGAAACCATGTTATACAAACCAAGTTGCACTAATAGCTTAGATATTTAAACTTGTTCCTATAGCCAATGCATGCAAAAATGACCACCTTCACCAGACCACTTCTCACTTCACCATAGTATTGCAAAAATCAGAGCTAGAAAATGGCAAATCACTGACATGTTGGATCTTAAAAACCTGATACACATAAAGCTAAGAATTCTCTTCTTACAAAATAAAGATTTTCTTCTCATGAACTACCAAGTTTCAGCTGGAGTCCAGTTTTCTTGTTTAAAATACTGCATGCACAGGGCACAAATACCCCACATAATGCATGTTCCTTCACATCCCAGGGAAGCAAAGACAGTGACAACAAATGATCTGCAGTCTAAGGGGTAAAGCAAAAGCAGGGGGAAGGTACAGAGCAGATCACATTGCATACATGCTGACAGCAAAGAATTAGGTGCAAATTATACACAAGTACAAATCACACACAAGAGTCTGGCACTACAGTCAAAAATGACACAAGTAAATAACACACTGAAATGACAAGCTATGAGACAGAAATAGATAGCTAAAGTAAATGCAGGAAAGCCCCTCTAATTTCACTGTTGTCACAATTTCAATCCCGTAAATCTAATCCTTGTCAGAAAGCTGGGAAAAAACTCTCTGCATTCATTATTTTTCCTGATAAAATATTGCTGGCCTTTCATCCTGAAATAGTTCAAAGACCACCTAATTCCAAAAACTTTCATCAAAACCCAAGCTGGATGTCTCAGCATGCACTAGATGTGACTAGAGCTTGCGAGAGGAAGTGCTTCCAGTAGAATCAAGAGGGGAAAGGCATATCTGACAACACTGTATCAAGGAGAGAAAGTTTTCCACTTTATACATGAAGCAGATAAAAAAAAAAGCCAACAAAACAAACAAACCCAAAACATACAAACATATTCCTTCACCCAGGTTTTAGAGCCAGCATGTTTAGACACTGTGAAGGGATAAGCCCACAATTAAATTAGGTCCAGCTAGAGAAGGACTGAGCAATGCTTTGTGCATACCACAAAAGGACTTCAGCAGAAAGGTGTTTAGTGGATCAAGTGCTGGTTTCCTAAAACAAATGAAAGGCAAGCAGGTATCTAAATTCCAAGAATAATCTAGCTTTAAATACATCATTAATCATCTTAATAAAACAAAGAGTAACAAGAATGCCTAGACAAGTCTCTCTGCTTTTTGGTAAGGCTTGTCATACAAAACCTGTCTACATTAACAGGCAGAACTTTGTTGAAGCCATACCAAGCAGAAGTTATAAAATTTAATCCTAACTTGATTTTTATGCTACCTCTTGAAACTTTATAGTTGTAGAGATAACTGTATTTTCATGTGCCTTACACTTCATATGTAAATATACTTACTGACATACTTCATATGTGTCATATAGCTGCTTCTTCTTGGTGAGCATCTTTTGCTGGTCTCTACAGTTTTTATCCAGGAAAAAAAAAAAAAGCCCAAACCAGCAGATCTTCAAATAAAAGTGAGAAGCAGATTATTATCAAAGTGTATGAAGGAGCTGACAGAGACAGCAATGCCTTAAAATAACAAAGGCTCACAACCTCACGCAAAACAAAAATTTATAGACACTCCATAGGCAAGAGGGTTGGAACTGTTGCAATCTGTTAAACTTCACATAAAACCGTGCCTCCGTTGTGCATCTGCAGTAGCAACGCTTTACACAATGTACGAAAAAGGCTCATGGCATGATATCATACACATAAATGTAACTTGTGAAACAAAACATACAGGAATTATTGCACTTTAACACTCTGCCACCAAAGCTGGTAAATCTGCAATTGCATCTGGCAGCTTCTGGCACCCAACAGACTAAATCACCATAGCTGGTCAGTCCAGCAACAGAGCACATATTTCAGTGAACCTGTTATCCCATAATCTTCCCTGTTACGGATTTATTACAAAGCCTGACAGCTAAAATATATTTCATATTTTAAGAGAGTCGTAATTCCAATTACCCCCCAATTTGGTTTGCTTTTCAGCAGACAGGCTGGGGGCAATCCTATCCAAATTAAGAGTTTAGCATTTTTTTTTTTCTTCAAAAGCACACACAGTGATTTTACATTGATTTAATACTTGAATCTCAAAGTACAAAGGTTTCTTATGATTGCTTGTTTGTCTGGGTAAGACCACCTGTAACATTCACAGATGATACCATCAGTGATAAAGTTTAGTTTATGAAATCCCAAATAGTATAAGCACTGTAATATATATTTGGAGGGGCAAGAAGGAGTAGCAGGCATTTCTTGTGTTTTGTTAGGAGAATGTGTTAGTGGACTAAAAGAAAAGATGTTACAAAAGAAATCTTTGCAAAACACAGTGCCAAGCACTGAAGTGAAAGGATTTTTCATAAGCCCCAGGAAAATAATGCCCAAAATAGGTTATTTTCATGAACTGCATTAGAAGAATTCCATAGGTATTATCTTCAGCCCCACCTCAATTTAGAGCACTAAAACAGTGGAAATCTTTCTCTTCACAAAATGAGCTTTTTTAGAACTACTGAATGAAGCTCACGTTAAACAAATTAATCCCTACAGCATATTCAAGGTGAAAAGACTTTTTCCTTCAATGTAACTGGATATATTAGCACAAATTCTGTGCCAGTCAGCATCTCTCTAGTCAAATACATCATTCTCTAGTGTTCACAGAGGAAAAAGCAACACCACCATCTGTAACCCTGTTACATTCACCACTACTGTATGTAAATGCCTACCACAAATACGTAGATCAAATTGTAACCTCAGCTAACACCTAAGTAAAACCAGTACACAAAATACAATTTCTCAGTGAAACTTGTTCTTCAGTGAGCAGGTTTCAGCCTTCTCTGTGTCCAAACCCAGCCACCTGAATTATAACACAAAGAGTAAACACAGAATGTACTTTAAAGCCCTTCTCTTGATTTTAACTAAAATAACTGGGAAATTTACTAGGTCTAAAATATCTCCCAGTGTAAGAATGTGGTGCGGAACTATGCTGAAAAATAATTTAGAATATAGTATTTTACAATCTTATAAAATAAGATTGGTGAAAATAAGTTTATCTGACATAGGGTGTTTTTGTTAGCTACTTGTTTTAGATGCTTTTAATTAATATGGAATAATTTCTGCAACCGGGTCTTAAGCAGTAAGGAAGTTAATCTGAGGAACTCCCACCAAAGCAAATTCTGCAGACTGGAAGTATTCAATCACATTCCAGGTGCAAAGGACAAACCAGAGAAAAATAAAAGCTTTCACAGAAGTGATGTTCCTGTATACCGTTACAAACATTACTGAAGTCTGAAGCAGTCTCAAGGATGAGTTACAGGTGAGAAAATCAAAACAAAGCAAACCATCACATTACATATCCCTAGGATATGAAAAGTTCTACCTGATTAAACAAAAGAATAAATATAAGAGGGATGCAGAAAAATATGCTGTATCTATTTCTGACTGCTTTGACATCAAAGACTCAAACTATATTTGAAATATGCTTTCAAATTCCAAATACATCTGTCATGGGTTCAGCAGCAGCAGTCATTTTTCTTTAAGCAGTAGCTGGTGTAGCACTGTGTTTTGGATTTTTAGC